>CM064505.1:29088489-29121450 GCA_032716605.1 Paralithodes platypus | reverse complement strand
AGCCAAACGCAACTCAAGCCAAACGCCACGCAAGCAGAAGGCACGCGCACGCCGAACCCCGCAAGCCGAACGCAACCGCAAGCCAAACGCACGCAAGCCGAAGGAAACCGCAAGCCGAACCCAACGCAAGCCGAACGCAACCGCAGCCAAACGCAACGCCAAGCCTAACCCAACGCAAGCCGAAACTCAACGCAAGCCTAACCCAAACGCACTCGGAAACACCCAAGCCGAGCCCAACGCAACTCAAGCCGAACCCAACCGCAACGCAAGCCGAACCCAACGCAAACGCAAGCCGAACCCAACGCAACGCAAGCCGGAACCCAACGCAACGCAAGCCGAACCCAACGCAACGCAAGCCGAACCCACCGCAGCCGAAACCTCGCAAGCCGACCCAACTCAAGCGGAAGGAACGCAACCGACGCAAACGCACCGCAAGCCGAGCGCAACGCAACGCCAAGCCGAGCGCAACGCAACGCAAAGCCGAGCGCAACGCAAACGCAAGCAGATCGCAACTCACTCAATCCTAACCCAACTCAACTCGCCGACCCCAACGCAACTCAAGCCGAACCCAACGCAACGGAACCGACCCACGGCGCGTGGAAACTCAACCAAAAACCAAAATGGGGTGGGGAGGGGGGGGACCCCAAATGTCACCGCATCCTAAGGACTCAACCGCAACTCAATTCTAAATAGCAAATGCACGCAAGCGCAAACCAACGCAAGCCAAACGCAACGCAATCCAAACGCAACGCAAGCCCAACGCAACGCAAGCCAAACGCAACGCAAGCCAACGCAACTCAAGCCAAACGCAACGCAAGCCAAAGCTCAACTCAAGCCAAACTCACATCATCAGAATCCACACAGCACCTCAAAGCCAAAACCGCAACGCAAAGCCAAACGCACGCAAGATCCAAACGCAACTCAAGCCTATTACCACGCAACGCCTAACGCAACGCAATCCAACGCACTCAAGCCAAGCACTCAACCAACTCAACGCAACCAAACGCAACGCAATCCAAACGCACGCAAGCATAATGCACTCAGCCGACCCTAACAACTCATCCTTATCCCAACCCAACGCACGCCGAACCCAGACGCAAAGCCGCACGCAACGCAAGCCAAACGCAACTCAAAGCAAACTCAACGCAAGCCGACGAAACTCAGCCTAACCCAACGCCGCCGAACGCAACGCCTAACCCAAAACGCAACTCAAGCCAAACGCACGCAATGCCGAACTCAACGCAAGCCGAACCCCACTCAAAAAATTTGTCCTAACCCAACTCAATCCGACTCAACTCAACTCAACCCAACGCAAGCGGACCTCCAGCCGAGCCCAACTCAACGCATCAGCCGAACCCAACCACGCAAGCCTAACCAACTCAGCGCAAGCCGAACCCAACTCAACTCAAGCCGAACCAACGCAACTCAAGCCTAACCCAACTCAACCAAGCCGAACCCCACGCAACTCAACGAACCCAAAACTCAATCCTAACCCAACTCAAGCCAACTCAACCAAGCCAATCAACTCAATCAAACGCAACTCAAGCCGACCCACCACTCAACTCAATCCACCCAACTCAACTCAATCCTAACCCAACTCAACGCAAGCCGAACCCAACTCAAACCAACCCACCCAACTCAAACCCACCCAACCCCAACTCAGCTCAACCCTAACTCAACTCAATCCTAACCCAACTCAACTCAATCCTAACCCAACTCAACTCAATCCTAACCCAACTCAACTCAATCCTAACCCAACTCAATCCTAACCCAACTCAACTCAATCCTAACCCAACTCAACTCAATCCTAATTATACCCAACTCAACTCAATCCTAATTATACCCAACTCAATCCTAATTATACCCAACTCAACTCAATCCTAATTCAACTCAACTCAATCCAAACTCAACTCAATCCAAACTCAACTCAATCCAAACTCAACTCAATCCAAACTCAACTCAATCCAAACTCAACTCAATCCTAATTAAACTCAATCCTAACCCAACTCAATCCTAACTCAACTCAATCCAAACTCAACTCAATCCAAACTCAACTCAATCCTAACCCAACTCAATCCTAACCCAACTCAATCCTAACCCAACTCAATCCTAACTCAACTCAATCCTAACCCAACTCAATCTTAACTCAATCCTATCCCAACTCAACTCAATCCTAACCCAACTCAACTCAATCCTAACCCAACTCAACTCAATCCTAACCCAACTCAACTCAATCCTAACCCAACTCAACTCAATCCTAACCCAACTCAACTCAATCCTAACCCAACTCAACTCAACTCAATCCTAACCCAACTCAACTCAATCCTAACCCAACTCAACTCAATCCTAACCCAACTCAATCCTAACTCAACTCAATCCTAACCCAACTCAATCTTAACTCAACTCAATCCTATCCCAACTCAACTCAATCCTAACCCAACCCAACTCAATCCTAACCCAACCCAACTCAATCCTAACCCAACCCAACTCAATCCTAACCCAACCCAACTCAATCCTAACCCAACCCAACTCAATCCTAACCCAACTCAACTCAATCCGAACCCAACTCAACTCAATCCTAACCCAACTCAACTCAATCCTAACCCAACTCAACTCAATCCTAACCCAACTCAACTCAATCCTAACCCAACTCAACTCAATCCTAACCCAACTCAACTCAATCCTAATTATACCCAACACAACTCAATCCTACCCAACTCAAGCCTAGGAGACCCAACTCAACTCAATCCTAACCAACTCAACTTAATCAAACGCAACTCAATCCTATCCCAACGCAAGCCAAACGCAACGCAAGCCTAACCACGCAATCCTAACTCCAACGCAATCCTCACCAACTCAAGCCTCACCCAACCAACGCAAGCCTAACCCAACGCAACTCAATCCGAACCCCACTCAAACGCAAGCCTAACCCAACTCAACTCAGCCGAACCCAACTCAACTCAATCCGAACCCAACTCAACTCAATCCGAACCCAACTCAACTCAATCCGAACCCAACTCAACTCAATCCGAACCCAACTCAACTCAATCCGAACCCAACTCAACTCCATCCGAACCCAACTCAACTCAGCCGAACCCAACGCAACTCAATCCTAAGCCGAACCCAACTCAACGCCAGCCAACCCACGCAACGCAAGCCAACCCAACCCAACGCAACTCGAACCCAACGCAACGCAAGCCGAACCCAACGCAACGCAAGCCGAACCCATCGCAACGCAAGCCGAACCCAACGCAACGCAGCCTACCCAACGCAACGCAAGCCGAACCCACGCAACGCAATCCAACCCCACGCAACTCAATCCGAACCCCACCCCACTCAATCCGAACCCCCCCCACTCAATCCGAACCCCACGCAACGCAAGCCAAACCCCACGCAACGCAAGCCGAACCCCACGCAACGCAAGCCAACCCAAACCCCAACTCACAAGCCGAACCCAACGCAACGCAATCCTAACCCAACCCAACTCAAGCCCTAACCCAACAAAGCCGAACCCAACGCAAGCCGAACGCAACTCAAGCCGAACTCAACGCAAGCCGAACCAACGCAAGCTAACTCAACGCAAGCCGAACTCAACTCAATCCAACTCAACTCAAATCCTAACGCAACGCAAGCCGAACGCACCGCAAGCCGATCAACTCAATCCGAACTCAACGCAAGCCGAACGAACGCAATCCTAACGCAACGCAAGCCGAACGCAACTCAAGCCGAACGCAACGCAAGCCGAACGCAACGCCTAACGCAACGCAAGCCGAAACTCAACGCAACCGAACTCAACGCAAGCCAACTCAACGCAAGCCGAACGCAACGCAAGCCGAACTCAACGCAAGCCGAACGCAACGCAATCCGAACCCCACGCAAGCCTAACCCAAACAGCCTAACCGAAAGCAAGCCGAACCCAAATCAATCCGAACCCAACGCAATCCGAACCCCACCAAGCCTAACCCAACTCAAGCGTAACCCAACTCAAGCCGAACCCAACGCAAGCCAAAGCACAACGCAAGCCTAACGCAACTCAAGCCGAAACCAACGCAAGCCGAACCCAACTCAAGCCTAACCCAACGCAGCCGAAGCCAACGCAAGCCTAAGCCAACGCAAGCCGAAGCCACCCAAGCCGAACTCAACGCAAGCCAAACTCAACTCAAGCCGAGCCCAACGCGCAAGCCGAACCACGCAATCCAAATTCACCGCAATCCAAAGGCAACTCAATCCAAAGGCAACGCACAAAGGCAAGCAAGCCAAGGCAACGCAAGCCAAAGGCAACTCAAGCCAAAGGCAACGCAAGCCAAGGCAACTCAATCCAAAGGCAACGCAAGCCAAAGGCAACGCAATCCAAAGGCAACGCAAGCCAAACAACGCAAGCCAAGCAACTCAATCCAGCCAACGCAATCCAAAGGCCAACTCAAGCCAAAGCAACTCAAGCCAAACAACTCAATCCAAAGGCAACTCAATCCAAAGGCAACGCAATCCAAGGCACGCAAGCCTCCCAACCCAACTCAAGCCGAACCCAACCCAACGCAAGCCGAACCCAACCCAACGCAAGCGAACCCAACCCACCGCAAGCCGAACCCAACTCAAGCCGAACCCAACCCAACGCAAGCCGAACCCAAACCCAACTCAAGCCGAACCCAACCCAACTCAAGCCGAACCCAACCCAACGCAAGCCGAACCCAACCCAACGCAATCCTAACCTCCACGCAACGCAAGCCGAACCCAAAGCACGCAAGCCGAACCCAACGCAACGCAAGCCGAACCAACGCAACCGCAAGCCGAACCCAACTCAACGCAAGCCGAACCCAACTCACGCAACTCCGAACCCAACGCACCTCAATCCTAAGAGACCCAAGTCAACGCAAGCCTAATAGGAGACCCAACTACTCAAGCCGAAGGAGACCCAAACTCAACTCAAGCCAAAACTCAACGCATCCAAACTCAACGCAATCCAAACGCAACTCGCCAAACGCAACTCAAGCCAAACGCAACTCAAGCCAAACGCAACGCAATCCAAACGCAACTCAAGCCAAACGCACTCAAGCCAAACGCAACGCAAGCCAAACGCAACGCAAGCCAACGCAACGCAAGCCAACGCAACGCAATCCAAACCCAACGCAAGCCAAACCCAACGCAAGCCAAACCCAACCAAGCCAACCCAACCAAGCCAAACCCAACGCAACCAAACCCAACGCAAGCCAAACCCAACGCAAGCCAACCCAACCCAACGCAAGCCGAACCCAACTCAAGCCGAACCCAACGCAAGCCGAACCCCACTCAAGCCGAACCCAACGCAAGCCAAAAGCAACGCAAGCCAAAACTCAACGCATCCAAACTCAACGCAAGCCAAACGCAACGCAAGCCAACCCCACTCAAGCCGAACCCCACGCAAGCCAAAACGCAACGCAATCCAACGCAACTCAAGCCAAACGCAACGCAGCCAAACGCAACTAGCCAAACGCACTCAATCCAAACTCAACTCCCCAAACTCAACGCAAGCCAAACGCAACGCAAGCCAAACGCAACGCAAGCCAAACTCAACGCAAGCCAAACGCAACTCAAGCCACCGCAACGCATCTAAGTCAACGCAAGCCTAAGGCAACTCAAGCCGAAGGCAACTCAAGCCTAAGGCAACGCAAGCCTAAGCAACGCAATCCTAAGGCAACGCAAGCCGAAGGCAACTCAAGCCGAAGGCAACGCAACCAAGCCGCAAGCCGAAGGCAACGCAAGCCGAAGGCAACGCAAGCCGAACCCAACGCAAGCCGAACCCAACGCAAGCCGAACCCACGCAAGCCGAACCCAACGCAAGCCTAACCCAACGCAAGCCGAACCCAACGCCGAACCCAAGGCAAGCCTAACCCAAGGCAAGCCGAACCCGCAAGCCGAACCCAACGCAAGCCGAACGCAACCAAGCCTAACGCAACCAAAGCCGAACGCAACTCAAGCCAAACGCAACGCAAGCCTAACACCGCAAGCCGAACCCAACGCAAGCCTAACCCAACGAAGCCGAACCGAACGCAAGCCGAACGCAACGCAAGCCAAGCAACGCCAGCCTAAGGAAACGCAAGCCGAACGCAACGCAAGCCAAACGCAACGCAAGCCGAAGGCAACGCAGCCTAACCCGACGCAATCCGAACTCAACGCAAGCCGAACCCAACGCAAGCCTAACGCAACTCAAGCCGAACCCAACGCAAGGCGAACGCAACGCAGCCGATCCCAACGCAACGCAAGCCGAACCCAACGCAACGCAAGCCTAACCCAAGCAACGCAAGCCGAACCCAACGCAACGCAGCCCAACCCAACGCAAGGCAAGCCGAACCCAACCCAACGCAAGCCGAAACCCAACGCAACGCAAGCCGAACCCAACGCAACGCAGCCGAACCCAACGCAACGCAAGCCGAACCCAAGCAACGCAAGCCGAACCCACGCAACTCAATCCGAACCCAACTCAACTCAATCCGAACCCAACTCAACTCAATCCGAACCCAACTCAACTCAATCCTAAACCAACTCAACTCAAGGCTAACCCAACCCAACGCAAGCCGAACCCAACTCAACTCAAGCCTAACCCACTCAACGCAAGCCGAAGGATACCCCAACGCAAAGCAAGCCTAAGGAGACCCAACTCACGCAATCCTAAGGATACCCAACTCAACGCAAGCCTAAGGAGACCAACGCAACGCAAGCCTAAGGAGACCCAACTCAACGCAAGCCGAAGGCAACGCAACTCAAGCCAAACCCAACGCAAGCCTAACCCAACTCAAGCCGAACCCAACTCAAGCCGACCCAACCAGCCGAACCCAACTCAAGCCGAACCCAACGCAAGCCTAACCCAACTCAATCCTAACCCAACTCAAGCCGAACCCAACGCAAGCCGAACCCAACGCAAGCCGAACCCAACGCAAGCCGAACCCAACTCAAGCCGAACCCAACGCAATCCTAACCCAACTCAATCCGAACCCAACTCAGCCTAAACCCAACGCAAGCCGAACGCAACTCGACCGAGCCCAACGCAAGCCTAACCCAAACGCAATCCTAATCCAACCGAGCATTAATCCAACCCAAGCCGAACCCAACGCGCCTAACCCAACCGATCAGGACCTTACTCGTCTGAGGGGAAAGTAGGAGGGTCAAAAGCAACATGATCGTCGGGCAAAAAGACTGGTGAACGAAGCGACCCTATTAAACACGCCTTCTGGCAATGGAGCAATCTGTTAACTCCATGGTTTAAATTACATATAAAAACAATAATAATACTGAAAACAACACATTAATTAGCTGCGAGCATCTGTACCTAATTAAATAGGCTTTGTTCTCATGGGTTCAAGCGACATATTCTTCTTATTAAGGGTCATTGTTTACATGAAAGGAGCGATATAAATGGCAGTACGTCAACCCTGGAGCTACTGTGAGTTATGCCGGTATCACACGAGCGCTTTTTCACTCAAAATTTATCCTCAACACTGGTCTGGCAGCTTATGAGATCAACATTTAATATTTTTCGATCACCTAAATTCATCTACTATGAGTCTACTCTCCGATACCAAGGCAAAATCATCCAGAAATGTTGCCAGAAAAATGTTGATCATCGAATGTTGACTATAAAAGCTCTGTGTGATACCGGCTTTAGTGACCCTATAGTGGCAGAGATCGGGTAATCTCCGCCATATTGGTGATATTGCTTAGATGTTCTCCTCTCTACACTCCAATATCTCCATACCCGCATAGTAAACATTCTGGACTATTGGTACGGGCTAGTATATATATATATATATATATATATATATATATATATATATATATATATATATATATATATATATATATATACCGGTATATATATATATATATATATATATATATATATATATATATATATACTGTATAACGACAAACAAAACAACGAAAAAAAACACGTAGTTTGATCATTAAAGAACCAAATTGACGTCCACAAAAAAGGCTGTCCACTATCTCTTACTATAGGGTCTATAGTGGGACTTAAGGGACGAGTATTATATGTTACTGTAGTAGTCACATTGCCGGGGGACAGCAAACAACAACAATACTACAGCAACAACAATACTACTAATAATATAAATAATTATATTATAATAATAATAATAAAATTTTATTATTATTAGTTGTATTATCATTATCATTATTATTATTATTATTAGTAGTAGTAGTAGTAGTAGTATTCATCCTTGACGTAGACTAATCTAAATTAGTCAGGATAGTCACAGTTTTGGTTTAGCTATGAGGCATAACTGGATTACTGAAGTACTATATTATGAATGCATATATTTAATTATGTATTAAGTTACTGTTGCAGTGTTGGTGTAGTTGGTTGGGTAAGGTCATGAGTTGGCAGGGCTTGAGTCGTGGGTTTGAGTCTAGGAGGGAGCAGCCATGGGCCATTGCCGAGCTAAAAGAGTTGGCAGATCTGAGATAACGAGTCACCGCTTCTGTACGTTCACGCCTTTACCACATTGATTTGGGTTAGTTCACTCACTCACTCACTCACTCACTCACTCACTCTCTCTCTCTCTCTCTCTCTGGTCACCTCGCAGGGATCGTAAGACCTGTGTGGCCAGTGTATCTATGTAAATCTCTCTCTCTCTCTGACGCTTTTCTTCAATTTTGGACCTCTAGTAATTAGGAGTAAAATATAAGCTATTGCAATTAATCCTGTGAGTTCCATAGGGCAATCATTGACTGAATAAAATGGTTAAATGTTAGTCAAATATAATATAATAAATATCGTACTGAAGTGGTTAATTGAACCACCGAACCTAGACTCGTTTATATCTGTACAATAATTAACTCCTTAATAAGGATCACGCCGCGTTTTGACAGTATATTATGGCTGTCATTAGAACGGTTTTATACAACCTAGAAAGGATCTGTGGGAATTGAGAGGGTAAAGACTATCTCAATTAACCCTCTGACTACGACATACCCTTCCTAATCTAAATAAAATAGTCGCATAATATCAAGAAAACAGAACAGAAATGCGTTATAGTATTTTGAAAGGGTTAACTATATCTACTTTAAGGGGAGATGGTTCGTTTTTCTGGTCCCCCTTCTCCCTCATGTTTAGCCCCATTAGTTTTCAGATTATAAGACGTTCGGTCCATTAGTTTGCCGATTTTAAGACCTTTCGCCCCTTTTTTTTGGTCAATACTTAGACTTTTTGTGTCATTTAGGTGTCGATTTTTTCCCTGGTGAGCTACAGCGAGTCTAATTTATGAGGAATCGGCCTTCGGCCGGGACATGTTTCTATCGAAAAATGTACAAATTTATCTTGAAGGAGGGTCTTGGGCGGGTGACTTGTTAAGCTTGATGGATGTCTAGGGAGGCAACTAATAAAATAATCAAAGATACATACATGCGCAAATACGCCCATCCCCACTTAAAGCATCATTTATATTCGATTGGATTGTTGGGTGTAAGTCAACTGGGTATTGAGTACTGTGAGTGAGTGATGTTGATAGTAAGTGGAGTTAGTTGACTGAGTGCGTGTGAATAAAGTGAACGAGTGGGTGGAGCGAACCGAGATTGAATGAGGGGAGTTAATTGAGTTGAAGTTAACCAAAACTAATATATAGAAGTGAAGAGAGATATCTGCGTTTGTTAGAGTTGACTGAGTGGGTGTAATTGACTGAGTTTGTGTTAGTGAGTGAGTTAACTGATACTGAGTGAAGAGAGCAGGATTGTTAGAGTTGAATGATTGAGTTGATTCTTTCCCATGTATTTTACTGCCTTGCAAATGCACCAATTCAATAATAACAATACAGAGTATTGAATTGCCACTGTATGCATGCAATGAATCATTCAGATAAGAAGCAGTATTGCCACACGTAGGAGAGGCATCAACTTGGCAGGATAAGCAACTTTTGGCGCGGAAAGGGCTGGGAAGCGCGCGAAACGGTCTGAGTTTTGGCGGGAGAGTTGGCATTATCAGCTTGGGGTAGATTATATCGACCCCCACAGTTCGTTAACCTGTCTAGAGTGAGGGAGCTACGGTGGCGGTATGGTGGTGATTACAGTGATATATTGATGGTGGTGGTGGGAAATATTGTGGCCTTGAGGTACAGTAGATAATTATGGTGGTAGTTGTGATGGGGAATTGTTGATTAGACTGACAGTGATAATGAATGATACTTAACAAAACCAGCCCGCAAAGTGGCCTCGGTTTTGGCGGAAGAGTTGGCATTATCAGCTAGGGTTAGATTAGATCGACCTTCATAGTTCGTTAAGTGTTTTTAGACCACCTTCTCGCTCATGTTTAGCCCCATTAGTTATATTTTAAGACATTTTCCCCATTAATTTGGCGATTTAATTACCTTCTGTGTAGGTGTGCAAGCAATAGCGAGCCTGCAATTTAGGAAGAACCTGCCTTCGTCCAGGGTATTGTACTACCGAAAAATGCAAACATTTATCCCGAAGGGCCTTGTGATTTTTTTTTTTTTTTTTTTTTTTTTTTTTTTAAAGTTGATGGAGGTCTAGTCTAGGGAGGACACCTAGACATATGATGAATACACAAATAAATAACAATAATACAAATAAATTAATAAATATATAAATACATATAAGAATCCCCCCTTAAAGGTGGGGGCTCATGAGTTGAGGTAAACATGGAAAAATAATCGCCAACCTGCATATAATTATCTTTTAAAATACAATGTCACTTAAATAATTATTAACAATGGTATAAAGGATTTTGCGGATCGTCTATACCGGGCCTGTGACGTCATAGTAACGTCACACCAGTATCCTTAGCCTAGACTGGATGGTGGACTTGCACTCTTGTGACGTCACAGGCCCGGTATAGACGATCCACAAAATCCTTTATACCATTGTTAATAATTATTTCAGTGCCATTCCATTTTGAAAGATAATTATGTACAGCTTGGCGATTATCATTCCATGTTTATCTCAACCCATGAGCCCCCACCTTTAATCATGTGTAGAGTGAGGTAGGTAGACATAGTGGTAGACAAGTAGATAGGAGGATCACCGAGTTAATGGTGTTGGTGAGGGAGATATGGTGAATTGTTATTAGTGGTGAGGTAGATGAGATGGTCATAAGGGGGACGGGTTAGATTTATTAAGGGGTAGTGCTTGTTTTTTGGTCTATATATTTATATATCATTTTTATATTAGAGTTTCCTTGCTAGACCTCCATCAAGCCTTAAAAAATCACCCCTTTCCAGATAAATTTGTAAATTTTTCGTTAGAAAAATGTCCCGGCCGAAGGCCGCTTCCTTCTAAAAATACAGGCTCGTTATCGCTCGCCAGGAAAAAATCGACACCACATGGCACGAAAGGTCTTAAAATTGACAAAGAAATGGGATGAAAGGTCTCAAATTCGCCACACTAACTGAACGAAACATGAGGGAGAAGGGGGTCCAGAAAAAACGAACCATTCCCCCTTACTGGTGATGGTGAGGGAGATATGGTGAAGTTATTATTAGTGATGGTGATATGGAGGACGTGTTAGAGATATTAATGGTGATGGTCAGGGAGATATGGTGAAGTTATTATTAGTGATGGTGATATGGAAGACGTGTTAGAGATATTAATGGTGATGGTCAGGGAGATATGGTGAAGTTATTATTAGTGATGGTGATATGGGAGACGTGTTAGAGATATTAATGGTGATGGTCAGGGAGATATGGTTAAGTTATTATTAATGATGGTGATATGGAGGACGTGTTAGAGATATTAATGGTGATGGTCAGGGAGATATGGTGAAGTTATTAGTGATGGTGATATGGAAGACGTGTTAGAGATATTAATGGTGATGGTCAGGGAGATATGGTGAAGTTATTATTAGTGATGGTGATATGGAAGACGTGTTAGAGATATTAATGGTGATGGTCAGGGAGATATGGTGAAGTTATTATTAGTGATGGTGATATGGGAGACGTGTTAGAGATATTAATGGTGATGGTCAGGGAGATATGGTGAAGTTATTATTAGTGATGGTGATATGGAAGACGTGTTAGAGATATTAATGGTGATGGTCAGGGAGATATGGTGAAGTTATTATTAGTGATGGTGATATGGAGGACGTGTTAGAGATATTAATGGTGATGGTCAGGGAGATATGGTAAAGTTATTATTAATGATGGTGATATGGAGGACGTGTTAGAGATATTAATGGTGATGGTCAGGGAGATATTATGGTGAAGTTATTATTAGTGATGGTGATATGGAGGACGTGTTAGAGATATTAATGGTGATGGTCAGGGAGATATGGTGAAGTTATTATTAGTGATGGTGATATGGAGGACGTGTTAGAGATATTAATGGTGATGGTCAGGGAGATATGGTTAAGTTATTATTAGTGATGGTGATATGGGAGACGTGTTAGAGATATTAATGGTGATGGTCACCATTCTCAATCCTAATCAATCCTATTAATCAAACTCAATCAAACTCAATCCTAACCCAACTCAATCCTAACCCAACTCAATCCTAACCCAACTCAATCCTAACCCAACTCAATCCTAACCCAACTCAATCCTAACCCAACTCAATCCTAACCCAACTCAATCCTAACCCAACTCAATCCTAACCCAACTCAATCCTAACCCAACTCAATCCTAACCCAACTCAATCCTAACCCAACTCAATCCTAACCCAACTCAATCCTAACCCAACTCAATCCTAACCCCACTCAATCCTAACCCCACTCAATCCTAACCCCACTCAATCCTAACCCCACTCAATCCTAACCCCACTCAATCCTAACCCCACTCAATCCTAACCCAACTCAATCCTAACCCAACTCAATCCTAACCCAACTCAATCCTAACCCAACTCAATCCTAACCCCATTCAATCCTAACCCCATTCAATCCTAACCCAACTCAATCCTAACCCAACTCAATCCTAACCCAACTCAATCCTAACCCAACTCAATCCTAACCCAACTCAATCCTAACCCAACTCAATCCTAACCCAACTCAATCCTAACCCAACTCAATCCTAACCCAACTCAATCCTAACCCAACTCAATCCTAACCCAACTCAATCCTAACTCAACTCAATCCTAACTCAACTCAATCCAAACTCAACTCAATCCTAACTCAACTCAATCCTAACCCAACTCAATCCTAACTCAACTCAATCCTAACTCAACTCAATCCTAACTCAACTCAATCCTAACTCAACTCAATCCTAACTCAACTCAATCCTAACTCAACTCAATCCTAACTCAACTCAATCCTAACTCAACTCAATCCTAACTCAACTCAATCCTAACTCAACTCAATCCTAACTCAACTCAATCCTAACTCAACTCAATCCTAACTCAACTCAATCCTAACTCAACTCAATCCTAACTCAACTCAATCCTAACTCAACTCAATCCTAACCCAACTCAATCCTAACCCAACTCAATCCTAACCCAACTCAATCCTAACCCAACTCAATCCTAACCCAACTCAATCCTAACCCAACTCAATCCTAACCCAACTCAATCCTAACCCAACTCAATCCTAACCCAACTCAATCCTAACCCAACTCAATCCTAACCCAACTCAATCCTAACCCAACTCAATCCTAACCCAACCCAACTCAATCCTAACCCAACTCAATCCTAACCCAACTCAATCCTAACCCAACTCAATCCTAACCCAACTCAATCTTAACCCAACTCAATCTTAACCCAACTCAATCTTAACCCAACTCAATCCAAAATCAACTCAATCCAAAATCAACTCAACTCAATCCTAACCCAACTCAATCCTAACTCAACTCAATCCTAACTCAACTCAATCCTAACCCAACTCAATCCTAACCCAACTCAATCCTAACCCAACTCAATCCTAACCCAACTCAATCCTAACCCAACTCAATCCTAACCCAACTCAATCTTAACCCAACTCAATCTTAACCCAACTCAATCTTAACCCAACTCAATCCAAAATCAACTCAATCCAAAATCAACTCAACTCAATCCTAACCCAACTCAATCCTAACTCAACTCAATCCTAACTCAACTCAATCCTAACTCAACTCAATCCTAACTCAACTCAATCCTAACTCAACTCAATCCTAACTCAACTCAATCCTAACTCAACTCAATCCTAGCTCAACTCAATCCTAACTCAACTCAATCCTAACTCAACTCAATCCTAACTCAACTCAATCCTAACTCAACTCAATCCTAACTCAACTCAATCCTAACTCAACTCAATCCTAACTCAACTCAATCCTAACTCAACTCAATCCTAACTCAACTCAATCCTAACTCAACTCAATCCTAACTCAACTCAATCCTAACTCAACTCAATCCTAACTCAACTCAATCCTAACTCAACTCAATCAATCCTAACTCAACTCAATCCTAACTCAACTCAATCCTAACTCAACTCAATCCTAACTCAACTCAATCCTAACTCAACTCAATCCTAACTCAACTCAATCCTAACTCAACTCAATCCTAACTCAACTCAATCCTAACTCAACTCAATCCTAACTCAACTCAATCCTAACTCAACTCAATCCTAACTCAACTCAATCCTAACTCAACTCAATCCTAACTCAACTCAATCCTAACTCAACTCAATCCTAACTCAACTCAATCCTAACTCAACTCAATCCTAACTCAACTCAATCCTAACTCCACTCAATCCTAACTCCACTCAATCCTAACTCCACTCAATCCTAACCCCACTCAATCCTAACCCCACTCAATCCAAACCCAACTCAATCCAAACCCAACTCAATCCAAACCCAACTCAATCCAAACTCAACTCAATCCTACCCCAACTCAATCCAAATTCAACTCAATCCAAATTCAACTCAATCCAAATTCAACTCAATCCAAATTCAACTCAATCCAAATTCAACTCAATCCAAATTCAACTCAATCCAAACTCAACTCAATCCAAACTCAACTCAATCCAAACCCAACCCAACTCAATCCAAACTCAACTCAATCCAAACTCAACTCAATCCAAACTCAACTCAATCCAAACTCAACTCAATCCACTCAACTCAATCCAAACTCAACTCAATCCAAACTCAACTCAATCCAAACTCAACTCAATCCAAACTCAACTCAATCCAAACTCAACTCAATCCAAACTCAACTCAATCCAAACTCAACTCAATCCAAACTCAACTCAATCCAAACTCAACTCAATCCAAACTCAACTCAATCCTAATTCAACTCAATCCTAATTCAACTCAATCCTAATTCAACTCAATCCTAATTCAACTCAATCCTAATTCAACTCAATCCTAACCCAACTCAATCCTAACCCAACTCAATCCTAACCCAACTCAATCCTAACCCAACTCAATCCTAACCCAACTCAATCCTAACCCAACTCAATCCTAACCCAACTCAATCCTAACCCAACTCAATCCTAACCCAACTCAATCCTAACTCAACTCAATCCTAACCCAACTCAATCCTAACCCAACTCAATCCTAACCCAACACAATCCTAACCCAACTCAATCCTAACCCAACTCAATCCTAACCCAACTCAATCCTAACCCAACTCAATCCTAACCCAACTCAATCCTAACCCAACTCAATCCTAACCCAACTCAATCCTAACTCATCTCAATCCTAGCCCAACTCAATCCTAACCCAACTCAATCCTAATCCAACCTATCATTAATCCAACCCAATCCTAACCCAACTCATCCTAACCCAACCTATCATTAGCCTTACTCGTCTGATTTGAAAGTATGGTCAAAAGCAACATGATCGTCGGGCAAAAAGACTGGTGAACGAAGCTACCCTATTAAACACGCCTTCTGGCAATGGAGCAATCTGTTAACTCCATGGTTTAAATTACATATAAAAACAATAATAATACTGAAAACAACACATTAATTAGCTGCGAGCATCTGTACCTAATTAAATAGGCTTTGTTCTCATGGGTTCAAGCGACATATTATTCTTATTAAGGGTCATTGTTTACATGAAAGGAGCGATATAAATGGCAGTACGTCAACCCTGGAGCTACTGTGAGTTATGCCGGTATCACACGAGCGCTTTTTCACTCAAAATTTATCCTCAACACTGGTCTGGCAGCTTATGAGATCAACATTTAATATTTTTCGATCACCTAAATTCATCTACTATGAGTCTACTCTCCGATACCAGTGCAAAATCATCCAGAAATGTTGCCAGAAAAATGTTGATCATCGAATGTTGACTATAAAAGCTCTGTGTGATACCGGCTTTAGTGACCCTATAGTGGCAGAGATCGGGTAATCTCCGCCATATTGGTGATATTGCTTAGATGTTCTCCTCTCTACACTCCAATATCTCCATACCCGCATAGTAAACATTCTGGACTATTGGTACGGGCTAGTATATATATATATATATATATATATATATATATATATATATATATATATATATATATATATATATATATATATAACGACAAACAAAACAACGAAAAAAAACACGTAGTTTGATCATTAAAGAACCAAATTGACGTCCACAAAAAAGGCTGTCCACTATCTCTTACTATAGGGTCTATAGTGGGACTTAAGGGACGAGTATTATATGTTACTGTAGTAGTCACATTGCCGGGGGACAGCAAACAACAACAATACTACAGCAACAACAATACTACTAATAATATAAATAATTATATTATAATAATAATAATAAAATTTTATTATTATTAGTTGTATTATCATTATCATTATTATTATTATTAGTAGTAGTAGTAGTAGTATTCATCCTTGACGTAGACTAATCTAAATTAGTCAGGATAGTCACAGTTTTGGTTTAGCTATGAGGCATAACTGGATTACTGAAGTACTATATTATGAATGCATATATTTAATTATGTATTAAGTTACTGTTGCAGTGTTGGTGTAGTTGGTTGGGTAAGGTCATGAGTTGGCAGGGCTTGAGTCGTGGGTTTGAGTCTAGGAGGGAGCAGCCATGGGCCATTGCCGAGCTAAAAGAGTTGGCAGATCTGAGATAACGAGTCACCGCTTCTGTACGTTCACGCCTTTACCACATTGATTTGGGTTAGTTCACTCACTCACTCACTCACTCACTCACTCACTCACTCTCTCTCTCTCTCTGGTCACCTCGCAGGGATCGTAAGACCTGTATGGCCAGTGTATCTATGTAAATCTCTCTCTCTCTCTGACGCTTTTCTTCAATTTTGGACCTCTAGTAATTAGGAGTAAAATATAAGCTATTGCAATTAATCCTGTGAGTTCCATAGGGCAATCATTGACTGAATAAAATGGTTAAATGTTAGTCAAATATAATATAATAAATATCGTACTGAAGTGGTTAATTGAACCACCGAACCTAGACTCGTTTATATCTGTACAATAATTAACTCCTTAATAAGGATCACGCCGCGTTTTGACAGTATATTATGGCTGTCATTAGACGGTTTTATACAACCTAGAAAGGATCTGTGGGAATTGAGAGGGTAAAGACTATCTCAATTAACCCTCTGACTACGACATACCCTTCCTAATCTAAATAAAATAGTCGCATAATATCAAGAAAACAGAACAGAAATGCGTTATAGTATTTTGAAAGGGTTAACTATATCTACTTTAAGGGGAGATGGTTCGTTTTTCTGGTCCCCCTTCTCCCTCATGTTTAGCCCCATTAGTTTTCAGATTATAAGACGTTCGGTCCATTAGTTTGCCGATTTTAAGACCTTTCGCCCCTTTTTTTTGGTCAATACTTAGACTTTTTGTGTCATTTAGGTGTCGATTTTTTCCCTGGTGAGCTACAGCGAGTCTAATTTATGAGGAATCGGCCTTCGGCCGGGACATGTTTCTATCGAAAAATGTACAAATTTATCTTGAAGGAGGGTCTTGGGCGGGTGACTTGTTAAGCTTGATGGATGTCTAGGGAGGCAACTAATAAAATAATCAAAGATACATACATGCGCAAATACGCCCATCCCCACTTAAAGCATCATATTTATATTCGATTGGATTGTTGGGTGTAAGTCAACTGGGTATTGAGTACTGTGAGTGAGTGGTGTTGATAGTAAGTGGAGTTAGTTGACTGAGTGCGTGAATAAAGTGAACGAGTGGGTGGAGCGAACCGAGATTGAATGAGGGGAGTTAATTGAGTTGAAGTTAACCAAAACTAATATATAGAAGTGAAGAGAGATATCTGCGTTTGTTAGAGTTGACTGAGTGGGTGTAATTGACTGAGTTTGTGTTAGTGAGTGAGTTAACTGATACTGAGTGAAGAGAGCAGGATTGTTAGAGTTGAATGATTGAGTTGATTCTTTCCCATGTATTTTACTGCCTTGCAAATGCACCAATTCAATAATAACAATACAGAGTATTGAATTGCCACTGTATGCATGCAATGAATCATTCAGATAAGAAGCAGTATTGCCACACGTAGGAGAGGCATCAACTTGGCAGGATAAGCAACTTTTGGCGCGGAAAGGGCTGGGAAGCGCGCGAAACGGTCTGAGTTTTGGCGGGAGAGTTGGCATTATCAGCTTGGGGTAGATTATATCGACCCCCACAGTTCGTTAACCTGTCTAGAGTGAGGGAGCTACGGTGGCGGTATGGTGGTGATTACAGTGATATATTGATGGTGGTGGTGGGAAATATTGTGGCCTTGAGGTACAGTAGATAATTATGGTGGTAGTTGTGATGGGGAATTGTTGATTAGACTGACAGTGATAATGAATGATACTTAACAAAACCAGCCCGCAAAGTGGCCTCAGTTTTGGCGGAAGAGTTGGCATTATCAGCTAGGGTTAGATTAGATCGACCTTCATAGTTCGTTAAGTGTTTTTAGACCACCTTCTCGCTCATGTTTAGCCCCATTAGTTATATTTCAAGACATTTTCCCCATTAATTTGGCGATTTAATTACCTTCTGTGTAGGTGTGCAAGCAATAGCGAGCCTGCAATTTAGGAAGAACCTGCCTTCGTCCAGGGTATTGTACTACCGAAAAATGCAAACATTTATCCCGAAGGGCCTTGTGATTTTTTGTTTTTTGTTTTTTTTTGTTTTTTTTTTTTAAAGTTGATGGAGGTCTAGTCTAGGGAGGACACCTAGACATATGATGAATACACAAATAAATAACAATAATACAAATAAATTAATATATATATAAATACATATAAGAATCCCCCCTTAAAGGTGGGGGCTCATGAGTTGAGGTAAACATGGAAAAATAATCGCCAACCTGCATATAATTATCTTTTAAAATACAATGTCACTTAAATAATTATTAACAATGGTATAAAGGATTTTGCGGATCGTCTATACCGGGCCTGTGACGTCATAGTAACGTCACACCAGTATCCTTAGCCTAGACTGGATGGTGGACTAGCACTCTTGTGACGTCACAGGCCCGGTATAGACGATCCACAAAATCCTTTATACCATTGTTAATAATTATTTCAGTGCCATTCCATTTTGAAAGATAATTATGTACAGCTTGGCGATTATCATTCCATGTTTATCTCAACCCATGAGCCCCCACCTTTAATCATGTGTAGAGTGAGGTAGGTAGACATAGTGGTAGACAAGTAGATAGGAGGATCACCGAGTTAATGGTGTTGGTGAGGGAGATATGGTGAATTGTTATTAGTGGTGAGGTAGATGAGATGGTCATAAGGGGGACGGGTTAGATTTATTAAGGGGTAGTGCTTGTTTTTTGGTCTATATATTTATATATCATTTTTATATTGTGAGTTTCCTTGCTAGACCTCCATCAAGCCTTAAAAAATCACCCCTTTCCAGATAAATTTGTAAATTTTTCGTTAGAAAAATGTCCCGGCCGAAGGCCGCTTCCTTCTAAAAATACAGGCTCGTTATCGCTCGCCAGGAAAAAATCGACACCACATGGCACGAAAGGTCTTAAAATTGACAAAGAAATGGGATGAAAGGTCTCAAATTCGCCACACTAACTGAACGAAACATGAGGGAGAAGGGGGTCCAGAAAAAACGAACCATTCCCCCTTACTGGTGATGGTGAGGGAGATATGGTGAAGTTATTATTAGTGATGGTGATATGGAGGACGTGTTAGAGATATTAATGGTGATGGTCAGGGAGATATGGTGAAGTTATTATTAGTGATGGTGATATGGGAGACGTGTTAGAGATATTAATGGTGATGGTCAGGGAGATATGGTGAAGTTATTATTAGTGATGGTGATATGGAAGACGTGTTAGAGATATTAATGGTGATGGTCAGGGAGATATGGTGAAGTTATTATTAGTGATGGTGATATGGGAGACGTGTTAGAGATATTAATGGTGATGGTCAGGGAGATATGGTGAAGTTATTATTAGTGATGGTGATATGGAAGACGTGTTAGAGATATTAATGGTGATGGTCAGGGAGATATGGTGAAGTTATTATTAGTGACGGTGATATGGAGGACGTGTTAGAGATATTAATGGTGATGGTCAGGGAGATATGGTGAAGTTATTATTAGTGATGGTGATATGGAAGACGTGTTAGAGATATTAATGGTGATGGTCAGGGAGATATGGTGAAGTTATTATTAGTGATGGTGATATGGGAGACGTGTTAGAGATATTAATGGTGATGGTCAGGGAGATATGGTGAAGTTATTATTAGTGATGGTGATATGGAAGACGTGTTAGAGATATTAATGGTGATGGTCAGGGAGATATGGTGAAGTTATTATTAGTGATGGTGATATGGAGGACGTGTTAGAGATATTAATGGTGATGGTCAGGGAGATATGGTGAAGTTATTATTAGTGATGGTGATATGGAAGACGTGTTAGAGATATTAATGGTGATGGTCAGGGAGATATGGTGAAGTTATTAGTGATGGTGGTATGGAGGACGTGTTAGAGATATTAATGGTGATGGTCAGGGAGATATGGTGAATTTATTATTAGTGATGGTGATATGGAGGACGTGTTAAGAGATATTAGGGGGTGATAGGCGTATTAGGGGGTGATGGGCGTATTTGTTGCTTATTGTTTTATAGTTTTATTATTTTTAATAGTTTCCTCCATCGAGCTGTACAAAACGCCCCCTAGACCCCACTTCAAGATGAATTTGTAAATTTTTCGGTAGATAAATGTCCCGGCCGAAGGCCGATTACTCTTAAAATACAGGGTCGCTCTTGCTCATACACACATACATACATACATAAAATGTTAAGACTGAGTGTTCCACACATAAGTGCAGTTTCAGTCTCTTGTCCTAATGGCGGCGTTCCAGGCAACCCTGTTAAGGGCTGCTTCACTTGTCAAGTTCTTGGATTTGAGATCGGCGCGTATAGTCCGATCCCATGTCTTCCTCGGTCCACCCCTTGGTGCCGCTCCCTCCACAATCACGGACCTGCATTTTTTCACCCAATTTTGTTCATTTATTCTCTCCACATGTCCATACCATCCCAGTCTACTTGTACGCATCACCTAGCTAATACTCTTTATACCTAAAAGTCTCTTCAGCTCAACATTTGTTATTCGAAAGGAAAATATCGACACCTAAATGACACGAAAAGTCTTAATATTGACAAAGAAATGGGGGCGAAAGGTCTTAAAATCGTCAAACTTAATGGGCCAACCGTCTTAAAATTTGAAAACTAATGGGGCTAAACATGAGGAAGAAGGGGGCCCAGAAATACGACCCATCTTCCCTTAAAGGTGTTGGGGAGGGAGATATGGTGATGACAAAATTTATATGCAAGGGGATTATATGTGGTGATGCACATATGGCGGGAATGATGACGTAGATGAGAGAGAGAGAGAGAGAGAGAGAGAGAGAGAGAGAGAGAGAGAGAGAGAGAGAGAGTGTTGAAGCAGGAGAAAGGGGTGTGATAAGTATGGTAAATATAGATGTGATGGTGATTGCGGTGATATCACAACCCCTCTGTACCGGTCCCGCTTTTTAACTTTATTCTGGCTTCTATTAGACGATTTTATTTAGTTTTAAACGGGCCTCTATCAATTAACAAGCTTCGAACCATCTCACTTAACCCTTTTTACTACCACAGACTCATTCTAGACTGCATAAAATCGTCTAACTACGGCTAGAATAAAATGTAAAAGATGTCGACGGTACAGAAAGGGTTAATATAGTGGCGGAAATGTAGAAACTAATAAATTCAATAAAGTAAGTTTAGTTTACCCTTCAATAAGATGGCCTTATCTTCATTATATGCTGGCTATTATTAGAAGACTTTATTCAGCTTAGGAAGGACTTCAGTCAATCAAAGGGGTACAGATGTTATCACTCCTGGCCATTAGTAAACGATCATATTCAGCTTAGGAAGCAGTTTTAACCAATCAAAGGGGTAAAAGCTATATTAACTCCGACCATTATTAAACGAATATATTCAGTTTAGGAAGGAGCTTTAATGAGAGGGGATAACACGATCACTTCTGGCCATCATTAATGAGAGGGGATAACACGATCACTTCTGGCCATCATTAATGAGAGAGGATAACACGATCACTTCTGGCCATCATTAATGAGAGGGGATAACACGATCACTTCTGGCCATCATTAATGAGAGGGGATAACACGATCACTTCTGGCCATCATTAATGAGAGGGGATAACACGATCACTTCTGGCCATCATTAATGAGAGAGGATAACACGATCACTTCTGGCCATCATTAATGAGAGGGGATAACACGATCACTTCTGGCCATCATTAATGAGAGAGGATAACACGATCACTTCTGGCCATCATTAATGAGAGGGGATAACACGATCACTTCTGGCCATCATTAATGAGAGAGGGATAACACGATCACTTCTGTCCATCATTAATGAGAGAGGGGATAACCGATCACTTCTGGCCATCATTAATGAGAGGGGATAACACGATCACTTCTGGCCATCATTAATGAGAGGGGATAACACGATCACTTCTGGCCATCATTAATGAGAGGGGATAACACGATCACTTCTGGCCATCATTAATGAGAGGGGATAACACGATCACTTCTGGCCATCATTAATGAGAGAGGATAACACGATCACTTCTGGCCATCATTAATGAGAGAGGATAACACGATCACTTCTGGCCATCATTAATGAGAGGGGATAACACGATCACTTCTGGCCATCATTAAACGATCACATTCAGCATAGAAAGGGCCTTTATCCAAGGTCAAAACTATATCACCTCTGGTCATCATAATAATATTATGTTCAGCTTGGGAAGTACCTTTATGAATCAAACAGTTTAAACTTCATGTAACCCTCTCACAGCCACAGATCCTTCCTAAACTGAAATAAATCGTCTAATGCGACATGTAAACCTCACAGCCACAGATCCTTTCTAAACTAAATAATATCGTCTAATGCGAGCCAGTAATAAGTCTCAGTATTTGATGTTGTTTTTTTACTTTATTATGGCTATCACTAGACGATTTTCCTCGGGTTCGGAAGGCCCTCAAGGAAGCGAAGGTGTAAAGTCTATCTCAATTAAGGGGAGATGGGTCGTTTTTCTGAACTCCTTTCTCCCTCGTGTTTAGCCCCATTAGTTTTCAGATATTAAGACGTTCGGCCCATTATATATATATATATATATATATATATATATATATATATATATATATATACCGCATGCATATATATATATATATATATATATATATATATATATATATATATATATATATATACAGTATGTATATATTGTTAAACCTTTCGCCCCATTTCGGTGTCAATGTTAAGACCTTTCGTGCTATTTAAATGTCAATTTTTTTCATGGCGAGCGATAGCGACCCTGTAATTTTAAGAAAACCCGGCCTTCGGCAGGGAATTTTTTCTACCAAAAAATTTACAAATTTATCTTAAAGGGGAGGTCTAGGGGGTGTTTTTCTAAGCTTGATGGAGGTCTAGCGGGGAAACTAATAAATATACGAATACAATAATTAATAGACCAAAAAACAGCCGCTGTCCCCTTAACCCTCTAAAACTTCCCAAACCCATCATTAAACTGAATACAATCGTCTACTAACCGCCAATATAAAAGGAAGCAACGCGTCATCGAATACTGAAAGGGTTCACCCCTTCTGTACCAGCGACGTGATTTTATATTTTATTCCAGCTATATTTAGACGATTTTGTACAGTTTAAGAAGGATCTCTGGTAGTAAAAAGGGTCAAGTGAGATAGCTCGAAGCCTGATAATTGCTGAAGGCCCTTTTTAAGCGGAGTCGAATCGTCTAACAGTATCTAGAATAACGTTACAAGGACAGCGTCGGTACAGCAGGGGTTACAGGAAGGGAGGCGTTAACTTAGTGAAAGGGTTGAGTACAGGTTATAGCAGAACCATACCTGTGCTTCTAGCGGGCAGTATGATGTGTGGGGGTGTGGGGGGGGGGGGGGGGTGCAGGTCACTTCAGTATATACAAACAGGTTAAGGGGAGATTTTTGGTTTGCTTCCTAGACTTCTATCAAGCTTTAAAAAACACACCCAGGATCCCCCTTCGATATACACCCAGGACCCCCCTTCGATATACACCCAGGACCCCCCTTCGATATACACCCAGGACCCCCTTCGATATACACCCAGGACCCCCCTTCGATATACACCCAGGACCCCCCTTCGATATACACCCACCACCCAGGACCCCCCTTCGATATACACCCAGGACCCCCCTTCGATATACACCCAGGACCCCCCTTCGATATACACCCAGGACCCCCCTTCGATATACACCCAGGACCCCCCTTCGATATACACCCAGGACCCCCCTGCGATATACACCCAGGACCCCCCTTCGATATACACCCAGGACCCCCTTCGATATACACCCAGGACCCCCCTTCGATATACACCCAGGACCCCCTTTTCGATATACACCCAGGACCCCTTTTCGATATACACCCAGGACCCCCCTTCGATATACACCCAGGACCCCCCTTCGATATACACCCAGGACCCCCCTTCGATATACACCAGGACCCCCCTTCGATATACACCCAGGACCCCCCTTCGATATACACCCAGGACCCCCTTCGATATACACCCAGGACCCCCCTTCGATATACACCCAGGACCCCCCTTCGATATACACCCAGGACCCCCCTGCGATATACACCCAGGACCCCCTGCGATATACACCCAGGACCCACCTGCGATATACACCCAGGACCCCCTGCGATATACACCCGGACCCCCTGCGATATACACCCAGGACCCCCCTGCGATATACACCCAGGACCCCCCTGCGATATACACCCAGGACCCCCCTGCGATATACACCCAGGACCCCCCTGCGATATACACCCAGGACCCACCTGCGATATACACCCAGGACCCCCCTGCGATATACACCCAGGACCCCCCTGCGATATACACCCAGGACCCCCCTGCGATATACACCCAGGACCCCCCTGCGATATACACCCAGGACCCCCTGCGATATACACCCAGGACCCCCCTGCGATATACACCCAGGACCCCCCTGCGATATATATTTGTATATTTTTTGGTAGAAAAAATGTCCCGGCCCAGATAGCGGTCCCAGGCTCGCTATCGTTCGACATGAGAAAATCGACACCTAAATGGCACGAAAGTTCTTAAAATTGACAGAAATTGGGCGAAATGTCTTATAATTGCTAAACTAATGGGGCGAACGTCTTAAAATCTCAAAAACTAATGCGGCTAAACATGAGGGAGAAGGAAGTTCGAAAAATAATCCCTTAAGTGACAAATCTTCCCTTAACAGTCACCCCTTCAATGGATGAGTTGGAATTAACCCATTCAGGATACGATGACGCGTTGTTTCGTTATATTCTGGCTAGTATTAACCGATTTTATGCAGCTTAAAATGGATCTTTTACCAACCAAAGAGGTTTAAAAGAATCTTTAAATATCTAAGAGGTAAAAACTATCTCTGACTTATAAAATTCCATCGTAAGCTGATTAAAGTCGTCTAATGATAGCCAAAATAAAAAGAAGTAAAACGTCTCTGAATACTGAAAGCGTTACTACTCTTACAAAGTGTACGGGACTATAAACAAAGTAACAATTTTGTTTTGTCGTCTACAGTATGAGTTCTACATTGAACACGCTAATGTTACAGTGCAGCTATTACGTCACTCCAATCCACTAAGTGACAAGACGCTCTATGATTTGCGCGCCAACTCTGACGTCATGCTGCCACAACAACAAAAAATCCCTCTCCCGCCAATTTTCCCGCCGTGAGTTACACCTTTTGGTCGGCTAATTGGCTTGTAAGGCGCGTCAGGTGTAACGACCCGCCATAAATCTACGCGCAAGAAGTTCAAAGACTGATATAATTAATGAAACTTGGCGCCAATAAAGTGCTTTGGATCGTACAGTACATTTTTTCCCGCGCCCTAGACAAAAAAAACCCTGGGAGGAGGGACAGCCTTCAAGGGCTTTGATCTTGACTTCCCCCTGATTTCCTCCGACCACCTCGATGGCATAATTAGCATACCCTTGTCTCTTTCATCTCCCAGATGGTGGCAGATGGAGCGAGACCCGATCAGTATCTCGCACCCCACCTGGCGCGCAGTTCGCATGAAAGCCATTAGAGTATTCGATTCACCACGAATTACTGCCTAAGCCGGCGCCAGACTCACACATCTGAACGAAACAAGATGGCCGCCCCTACACAGTACATTAACCATATTCCGATGTGTATGTTTGTGTGTGCGTGTATGCTAGGCTGGTCACTGGGTATAATGTGGATTTATAAAGGAGGAATCGCCTGCCAAGTTGGGGCCAAAATAAAAGTGGGATTGTCCAGAAAACCCGGTGAAAAATGGCGTTAGTTTTATTGAAGTTGTGGCAATAAAGCTGAGTTTTGAAGGTATCGTTGTTGTTCGTCTCTTTCCATCCCCCCCCCCCCTTCCACCTCTCTCTCTCTCTCTCTCTCTCTCTCTCTCTCTCTCTCTCTTTCAGATTTTCTATATATAACACAGTTTGTATTGCCCCCTCCTACCTTCATATACTCTTTCCTCATGTACCTCATAAACTCCCTCTCTCTCTCTCTCTCTCTCTCTCTCTTTGCCTACTATTTCAATTTCCTTTTCATTATTAAAAAACACTCCTCTTCCTTGTATTTCTATATCACTCACTCTTACTCACTCACTCTCACTCTCACGCCCACTCTTACATGCTACCCTAGTTTCTCTCCCTCCTTTAACGTTCAATTTTCCTGTAATTATTATTCGCTCTTTTCCATTTCTCCTCTCTTCCCTTTCACATCCCTCTCCCTCAATTCTCCAATTATCTTTCTATTCCAATAAGTTACTTTTCGTTTTCACAGAACCTTTCGTCTTCATTCCCTTTCTCTCTTGTTTTATCTATTAAAGTCTATATTTCATAGATAATTATTACTCTTATCTATTCAACTAACAGTTTCATTTAGCTTAACTAATTCATTATTTAATTAATTAATCGTTAACTCACAAATTCAAATAGTTCAATATAAAACCAAATAAAAATTCGCCTGGCAGTAGAACAATATAATATATATAGTATATGTCTATTAGCCTGGCAGTAGAACAATATAATATATATAGTATGTGTCTATTAGCCTGGCAGTAGAACAATATAATATATATAGTATATGTCTATTAGCCTGGCAGTAGATCAATATAATATATATAGTATGTGTCTATTAGCCTGGCAGTAGATCAATATAATATATATAGTATGTGTCTATTAGCCTGGCAGTAGATCAATATAATATATAGTATGTGTCTATTAGCCTGGCAGTAGATCAATATAATATATATAGTATGTGTCTATTAGCCTGGCAGTAGATCAATATAATATATATAGTATGTGTCTATTAGCCTGGCAGTAGATCAATAAATATATATAGTATGTGTCTATTAGCCTGGCAGTAGATCAATATAATATATAGTATGTGTCTATTAGCCTGGCAGTAGGTCAAGATAATATATATAGTATGTGTCTATTAGCCTGGCAGTAGAACAATATAATATATATAGTATGTGTCTATTAGCCTGGCAGTAGATCAATATAATATATATAGTATGTGTCTATTAGCCTGGCAGTAGAACAATATAATATATATAGTATGTGTCTATTAGCCTGGCAGTAGAACAATATAATATATAGTATGTGTCTATTAGCCTGGCAGTAGATCAATATAATATATATAGTATGTGTCTATTAGCCTGGCAGTAGAACAATATAGTATGTGTCTATTAGCCTGGCAGTAGATCAATATAATATATATAGTATGTGTCTATTCCCGCTTCCGAACTGACATTAGTATAATTAGTGAAAATAGGCCTACAGAACATACAGTATAGCACACATTTAACAATTCGTGACTGTTCGAATGGGAAATACAAAAGTAAATAGGACAAATCCCTAAGCACGCACGCACGCACGCACGCACGCACACGCACACACGCACGCACACGCACATGATGACCTGTAGCTAATTGCAGACTCTGATACAAATCACCGATAAAAACACTTCCGATGTAATAGCGTGTTAACCGGTGAATAAAGTCGGTGTCACACGAGCGATTATTCCGGCAAGTTTTACGAGCAATTATAGTCTGAAAGCTTGAAAATATAAGTTCCATAAGAATTAAACTGCCTTAACATAATCTAACTTCGATTTAGTTTCCGAGTCTAACGCGATTTTTTCTCCAAATAGTAAGAGAAAAAAACTTGCTCGTTATGAATCGGCGGACAACGCGCTCGTGTGACACTGGCTTAAGGGAGCCCACCTTGCTTTGTTTTCTCTTTCTCTTTGGCTTGTATCCATTCGGCCCCATTCAGCCTAGTGTTTTAAGACTTTTACCCCCATCCAGGTGTCAATATTTTCCTGGCGAGCGGTAGCGAGCCAGCATTCATATATTTTTGTTTTGACAGCAAGCTAAATTTGTACATTTTTCGATAGAAAAATGTCTCCGGCGAAGCCGGATTTCTCCATAAAATGCTGGCTTGCTATCGCTCGCCAGGAAGAACTCGACACCTGGATGGGGATAAACGTCTGAAAACAGTTGGCTGAATGGGGCCGAATGGATACAAGCCAGGGAAAGAGAAAAATTAAAAAAAAAACGGTGACCCCCCTTAAGGGGAGATTAGTATTTATTGGTTCATTTATTAATTTACTTATATCATTTAAAAAGTTTCCTCCCACGGCCTCAATATCAAGCTTACAAAATACTCCCGAGATCACTCTCTTCCAGATAAATGTGTACATTTTACGGCTTGCTATCGCTTGCAGGAAATAAAACACACACTTAAATGGTACGAAAGGTTTTAAAATCGTCAACGTAATGGAACGAACGTCTTAATATTGCAATGCTAATGGGACTAAACATTAGGGAGAAGGGGGGCCAGAAAAAACATCCCCTTAACCCTTTCAGTACTAGAACGGGTTTTCACTGTATTCAGAGTTAGGGAGTGTTTTTTTCTGGACACCCTTCTCCCTCAAGTTTAGCCCCATTAATATTGAAATCTTAAGACGCTTGCTCCATTAGTTTGGCGATTTTATGATCTTTCGCCCCTTTTTTTGTCAATTCTAAGACCTTTTGTGCCCTCTAGATGTGGATTTCTTCCTGCCGAGCGATAATAAACTTGTAATTTAGAAAGAATTGCCGAAAAATGAAAATATTTATCTTGAAGGGGGGTCTTGGGGATATTTTTAAGCTTGATGGAGGTCTAAGGGGGAATCGTAAACAAAATGAATACAAAAATATATATACAATCAAAAATAAATAAATTTATAATTAAAATCTCACCTTCAATACCCTTCTCTAAAATTGCATCAAATCGTTTAAGGGGGTCATCTGTTTTTTGTTTTTATCTTTCTCTCATTTTCTCTCTTTCCCTGGCTTGTATCCATTCGGCCCCATTCAGCCAACTGTTTTAAGACTTTTATCCCCATCCAGGTGTCGATTTCTTCCTGGCGAGCGATAGCGAGCCAGCATTGTATGGAGAAATCCGGCTTCGCCGGAGCTTCGCGGAAGGCATTTTCTATCGAAAAATGTACAAATAAAGCTTGCTGTCAAAACAAAAAATATATATGCTAGCTCGCTACCGCTCGCCAGGAAAATATTGACACCTGGATGGGGGTAAACGTTTTAAAACAATATAGGCTGATTGAGACCGAATGGATACAAGCCAAAGAGAGGGAGAGAAGGAGAAAAAAAAGCGAGGTGGGCCCCCTTAATGTCAGCCAGAAACTACTACTAAACAAAGCGTCCACGTATACTGAACGAGGTGAGAACGAGGCGGTGGGGGTCAAAGTGGTAATGGTCGAGATGTGGCTAATTACTCCTTCCATTACTAGAGGTCCTTGCTAACACTGTATGAAATCCTTCAGAGTTAGTCAGATTCATATACTAAAGACGCCATGATATACATACTGTACATACATACATACAATTTTAAGACGGAGTTCTCCACACATACGTGCAGCTTCAGTCTCTTGTCCTGATGGCGGCGTTCCAGGCAACCCTGTTAAGGGCTGCTTCACTTGTCAAGTTTTTGGGTTGGAGATCGGCACGTATAGTCCGATCCCAGGTCTTCCTCGGTCCACCCCTTGGTGCAGCTCCCTCCACAATCACAGAACTGCATTTTTTCAACCAATTTTGTTCATCCATTCTCTGCACATGTCCATACCATCCCAGTCTACTTGTACGCATCTCCTCGCTAATACTCTTTATACCTAAACGTCTCCTCAGCTCATCAGTTGTTATTCTATCCTGCAGCCTGGCCCCACACATCCATCTCACCATTCTCATCTCATTACGTTCCATTCTGTTGACATCCTCTACTTGATATATAATTATATTCTCTATTTTGTTCAATATGAGTTTTTCTATTTGTGTCCATCCCCTTGTTTACCATGTTCGTGCTCTCTCTCTCTCTCTCTCTCTCTCTCTCTCTCTCTCTCTCTCTCTCTCTCTCTCTCTCTCTCTCTCTCTCCATATTCACACACTGCTATTGTCGCCTCTCTTTATATATATATAATATATATATATATATATATATATATATATATATATATATATATATATAAACACACACACACACACACAATTCTATTTCGGAATCTTTTATCCGCTGTTATACGCGTATCTGTATATAAGTTTATCTAGCTACCTATCTATCATTCAATCTCTCTCTCTCTCTCTCTTATCTGTGACTGAGGGGAAAAGTTGGTTATACTTAGGTAAAGATAAGGGAGGGGGGAAGGGGGCGGGGGTAATGATGGAGAGAGATGGAGAGAGAGAGAGAGAGAGAGAGAGAGAGAGAGAGAGAGAGAGAGAGAGAGAGAGAGAGAGAGAGAGAGAGAGAGAGAGAGAGAGAGAGGAGGAGCGGACCGAGAGTAAAAAACAGTTACCATGTGAATAATATAAGCACATAAGAACACAAGAAAATGGAGAGTCTGCTGAGAGCCGATTGGCCCACACAAGGCAGATCCCTTTCACATCCTTGCCGCCCATGATAGGGTGATACAATATAAGTAAGAGGGACAGTAAACTGCAGAACGCGAATCCCAAAATGTGAAAAATACCAGTCTCTCTCTCCCTCTCTCTCTTTTAATTGACTTGCCCCTATGTTAATTAATTGGGTATAACGCTCTTACAGTCATATATGTTGTTAAAACCTGCCATTAATAGGATACAGAGGCAAGGCAGTTTCATATTTGTGTATTAATTATCGAGAAATCATCTTTTAACGGAGTAAATTTTTTTCGCAAGGTTAATATATACTGTATATAAATATATATATATATATTCAGTACCGGTGGCGTCCTATTCATCATATTCTGGCAACGATTAGACGATGTATTTCAGCTTGTAAATTAGGAAGGATCTGTGGTAGCTAAATTAGGAAGGATCTGTGGTAGCTAAATTAGGAAGGATCTGTGGTAGCTAAATTATTAAATGAGATAGTCTGGCCTCTTAATTGCTAGAGGTCCTTCCTAAGCTGATTAAATCCTCTAATAGTTGCCAGAATATAACCAGAAGGATGTCACGGGTACCGAAAGGGTTAAACTGTTCTACTGAAAACTATACAGGAAATGTAGTTACATATAAACTATACAGGAAATGTAGTTACATATAAACTATACAGGAAATGTAGTTACATATAAACTATACAGGAAATGTAGTTGCATATAAACTATACAGGAAATGTAGTTACATATAAACTATACAGGAAATGTAGTTGCATATAAACTATACAGGAAATGTAGTTACATATAAACTATACAGGAAATGTAGTTACATATAAACTATACAGGAAATGTAGTTACATATAAACTATACAGGAAATGTAGTTACATATAAACTATACAGGAAATGTAGTTACATATAAACTATACAGGAAATGTAGTTACATATAAACTATACAGGAAATGTAGTTACATATAAACTATACAGGAAATGTAGTTACATATAAACTATACAGGAAATGTAGTTACATATAAACTATACAGGAAATGTAGTTACATATAAACTATACAGGAAATGTAGTTACATATAAACTATACAGGAAATGTAGTTACATATAAACTATACAGGAAATGTAGTTACATATAAACTATACAGGAAATGTAGTTACATATAAACTATACAGGAAATGTAGTTACATATAAACTATACAGGAAATGTAGTTACATATAAAGATCATATATATGTGAAAGTATCCACGTATATATAACTAACTATTAAGGAGAGGTGGGTAGTTTTTCTGGCCCCTCTTCTGCCTTATGTTTAGCCAGCTCCATTAGTTTTCAGATTTTATGACGTTCGACCCATTAGTTTGTCGATTTTAAGACGTTTCGCCCCATTTCTTTGTCAATATTAAGATTTTTCGTGTCATTTAGGTGTCGATTTTGTCCTGACGAGCGATAGCGAGCCATTAATTTTGTCCTGACGAGCGATAGCGAGCCATTAATTTAAGAGGAACCGCCCTTCGGCCGGGACATTTTTCTATTGAAGAATTTAAAAATGTATCTTG
>CM064505.1:28988489-29083489 GCA_032716605.1 Paralithodes platypus | reverse complement strand
CCTCCAGCGCCTTCCGGATGTCGGTCACCTGGAAAATGCCCCCAATCAGATGCGGACCCGTTCGCTCCAACATCCACATACATAAATTTCCCCAGGTGATCAACAACTGCCAGGAGCACAATGGAGTTGTAGTGCTTGTAGTTGAAGTAAATGGACCCAGTGTTTGCAGGAGGCTGTATGGCAATGTGCTTTCCGTCGATTGCTCCCACGGTGTGCCGGAAGTTCCACCTGTCATTGAACCCCTTGGCAACCTCCTTCCAGCCTTCCGGTGTTGATGGGCAGACAATGACCTCCTCCATGTACTCTTGGATTATGGCCTCGCACGTCTCACGTACCACCAGGGAAATTGTGTTGGCACCAACAAGAAAATTGAGTGCCATACTCTTGTATGCCTCACCCGTTGCCAAGAAACGTAGAGTCATGGCAACTCGCAAACCAGGCTCCAGGGGCTTCTTCCAATTGGTTTCCTCCTTCTTGATCCGGGGTGTCAAACGGCTTACGATCTCATTGTAGAGCTCCTCGTCTATACGGAGATAGTACTTGTAGGTGGGCTTGTCGTTTGCCATTAGCGTCTTCATCAATTGGTGGTAGTGTCCGTAGGATAATCTCTGTCTATACAATGGCTTGACGCTGCAGCTTCGTGGTGTCCTGGCACGTACACGGCGGGCCCGCTTTCATTTCAGGAGGGTGTGGCACATCAGCTGATGATCGAGGGTGGCAACGACAAGCTCCTGGAAGTGTATGGCCCTCTCCAAATCATCGCACAGGTCATCAGGGGGTGCTGCCATGTTGCCGTGTCGATCGCTGGGTTGAGACTGGTGGGGTGTGAGCCAACCCATTTCTTTTATATAGGGCAGGTACAAATGTTCTTGCTACAGTACGAATGTTTGTAAAGCAGTCTGATGTTGTTCTGATGTTGTTCTTCTCTATCGGTTGTTTGTCGGCATCTCATCGGTTTTAGTTCGGTCAAGTTCGGTTCATTATCGTAAATCATTCCAATGTCATTCGGAACTGTGTCTGATGATTCGGGTATGTTCGTAACTCATTCTTTGCATAACGAGTTTATGTTCGGTTATTGTTCGGTAGTTGTTCGGGAGTTTGTCGTAGGTCGTTCTTGACTATCGTATATTATTCTTAACTCGTTCGGGCCATGTTCGTAAACTTCACCATTCGGGAGGGTCTCGGCTTAATTCGGTAAATATGTTAAAGTCATCCTATTCGGGACCTTGTCGCACATCGGTCGGCCCTCTGTATGATGCGGCCTTTAGTGGCAGAGCAAATGAAGTTGTGGAAGTACTTGAACGTAGAAGAATGGATGTGTGCTGCGGCCAGGGAACCCGATGGAAGGGTGTGGTGTGCAGCGGATAGTTGGACAAAACAAGAGATACTGGATTTATTAGAAGGAGGCTGAATCTGGAAAAGCGAAAGGTGGAGTGAGTGTCGTGGCATCCGAGGAGTGGGAGAGGAGTGTGATTGAAATAAAGAGCGTAAATGGGAGAGTGATTATATTGAAACTAAAAGTTGGTGACAGAATTATGAATGTGGTATTGGCACATGGGATCAGACATTACGGTCTGATATTGAATTAAAACAAACTGACAAAGTGAGGCAGCTCTGAACAGGGGTACCTGGAGCGCCACCATTAGGACGTGAGACCAGAACCGCCCTCCGTGTGGAGCACTCAGTCTGTACATTTATGTATGTATGTAGACATACATACGCACACAGCCTTTTAGAATCACACACAAGCGGAGGGACGTGCTTGCTAACATAAAGTGGACGATGAATGCTTGGTTATTTATTACTCGACACACGTCCCACAAAAAAAAAAAAAAAAAAAAAAAAAAAAAAAAATATATATATATATATATATACCGGTATATAGATTTGTATGCATAATGCCATTAGCCCCTTCTGTACCGCAGACGTCTTTTTAATGTTATTCTAGCTATATTTAGTCGAGTTTGTGCAGTTTAAGAAGGATCTGTGGTAGTAAAAAAATATTAAGGAAGATAGTTAGAAGCCTGTTAATTGCTGGAGGCTCTTTTTAAACCGTACACAATCTTCTAAATTTAGCTAGAATGAAATTAAAAAGACGTCGCCGGTAAAGAAGGGGTTAATAGAAAGACTGAAATACACTTCTGCATAAACACAAGATAAAAAACACCCACCCACACACAATCATGCATACAAACACATATCCACACGCACATAACCATGGTACCTTTTAATACAGAACAATATCTAGAGTCATTCATTCAAGCATACACATAAATTTACTTGCCACCCACAAAACAAACACACACTCACATGGACGATATAATGATGCACCTACCCATCTCGACGCATACACCAGAAGTAAACTTGCAAACACATAAACTTAAAACACGCCTACACAAACACAGGCACTCACATATAAGAAAACACACACACACACACACACTTTGGATTATAATATACTAATTTCTCCATTCCAGTATATTTCACACTCACACACGCATACTTGAACCTAAATTTTACACACACAAATACATCCACAGTCACACTTACAATTATACACACATACACCCAGCTCACACCCACCCACACAAATACCCCCCCCCCCCCCCCCCCCCCCACACACACACAGTCACGCTCACAAACAACCACACATCGCACACAATCACAACCCCCCCCCCCCCCCCCACACACACACAACACACAGTCACGCTCACAAACACCACACACAATCACAACCCCCCCCCCCACACACACAGTCACGCTCACAAACACCACACACATCGCACACAATCACAACCCCCCCCCCCCCCCACACACACACACAGTCACGCTCACAAACAACCACACACATCGCACACAATCACAACCCCCCCCCCCCACACACACAGTCACGCTCACAAACAACCACACACATCGCACACAATCACAATCCCCCCCCACACACACACAGCCACGCCCACAAACAACCACACACAATCACAACCCCCCCCCCACACACACAGTCACGCTCACAAACAACCACACATCGCACACAATCACAACCCCCCCCCCCACCACACACACAGTCACGCTCACAAACAACCACACACATCGCACACGATCACAACCCCCCCCCACACACACACAGTCACGCTCACAAACAACCACACACATCGCACACAATCACAACCCCCCCCCAAACACACAGTCACGCTCACAAACAACCACACACATCGCACACAATCACAACCCCTCCCCACACACACAGTCACGCTCACAAACAACCACACACATCGCACACAATCACAACCCCCCCCCCACACACACACACAGTCACGCTCACAAACAACCACACACATCGCACACGATCACAACCCCCCCCCACACACACACAGTCACGCTCACAAACAACCACACACACATCGCACACGATCACAACCCCCCCCCCCCCCACACACACACAGTCACGCTCACAAACAACCACACACATCGCACACAATCACAACCCCCCCCCCCCACACACACCTTCACCAAACCACTCTACCTCATACTCACCAAGGCCACAAACAGAAGACCTATTTCTCCACAACTCTTTCCTTTACATTTCAAACACTCTCAATCAACCACACCCACCCCTACACAGTCACACACACAAACACCCATCCTACACAGTCAGTCACAGTCACAGTCACACACACACACACACACACCCACACATACCTTCACCAAACATAACCCGTCTTACTCACCAGGATCACAAACATAAGGTATATGGTAGTAGTTCACTTTTTCCACACACACAGACACATTCACCAACAACCATACACTTTGCTTTGTTCTAAATTAATAATAAATAATACATATATAATATATAAATAGAAAGGACCCACCCCTTTCCCGTTCTTAAGGGTGGTGACCTACCCGTACTTTATGTTCTCTCATTTTCTCACTTTTTCTGGCTTTTGTCCATTCGGCCCCATTCAGCCATCTGTTTTATGACTTTATCCCCATGCAGGTGTCGATTTCTTCCTGGCGAGCGATAGCGAGCCAGCATTGTATAGAGAAATCCGGCTTTGCTGGAGAAATGTTCCTATTGAAAAATGTACAAATTTAGCCTGCTGTTAAAAACATTTAAAATAATAAGCTGGCTCGGTACCTCTTGCCAGGAAAAAATAGACACCTGGATGGGCATAAACGTCTTAAAACAGTAGGCTGAATGGGCCGAATGGATACAACCCAGAGAGGGTGAGGGAGGGAGAGGGAAAGAAAAAAAAAAAAAAAAAAAAAAAAAATTGTGGGCCCCCATAAGCCATTATATATTTACATAAGAGCGAGCAGTAACTTGCATTACCGTGTGTCCGGAAACATTTCAGTAATGTAAGCATGTTTCCCTCTGTTCATTTTGTTTATATGGAACTTACAAAAAGGAGTCTTGCTTAGCTTAATTTAATTATCTTATTTTTAAATATAATCTACCTCACTAAACTCAACTAAGCTGCTCATCATTTCGGCTGCCCACAACCACACACACACACATACAAATACTCACACACGGTTATACACACAAACAACCAAACACGCAAAAACACCGACATACCTCCACACACAGACACACACACACATCGTCACCAAACATAATCCGTCTTACTCACCTAGATCACAAACAGCATATGGTTCTCGTGCACTCTTTCCACACCCACACATAGTCACACACACATCCAGACCTACACAGTCTCACACACACATACCCACACACACATACCCACACACACAGATATACACAGCCACACACACAAATATACACAGTCACACACATACCCAGACCTACACAGTCACACACAAACCTCCAGCCCACAAACATATACCTTCACCAACCACACCTCCTCGTATTCACCAAGACCACACATACAAGGCATATGGCTGTCGTCAACTCTCACACATACAACACACGTGCATACGCAAACAAACAATCATACCTACACAGTCACACACACACACACACACATACAACACACACACACACACAAACAACCACACACACACACACACACACACACACCCAGCCCACACACACATTACCCGCTCCCATTTCAAGCACACATACAGTCCCTTTTGTTTAAGAGTGTAGTAGCATTCAGTAGTAAAGTGTGAAGGTGTGTTTGGAGAGAGAGTCGTGAGTTGTGTCTGGTATGTGTCATGCTTACAGATCTGGATAACGTCTGGGAGAAAGTGAAAGAAGCTAAATTGCGGACTAGCAGGGCTGCCCGGTGTTCCCAGTGCTACGAAGACTGTAAGGTCTACGCTCCTTCCCTCGACAACCAATTGCCAACTTTAAGAGGAAATGAGCGCATATACTTCCTCATATACTGTATATATACTTCCTCATATACTGTATATATACTTCCTCATATACTGTATATATACTTCCTCATATACTGTATATATACTTCCTCATATACTGTATATATACTTCCTCATATACTGTATATATACTTCCACATATACTGTATATATACTTCCACATATATATATATATATACTTCCACATATATATATACTTCCACATATATATATATACTTCCTCATATACTGTATATATACTTCCTCATATACTGTATATATACTTCCTCATATACTGTATATATACTTCCTCATATACTGTATATATACTTCCTCATATACTGTATATATACTTCCTCATATACTGTATATATACTTCCTCATATACTGTATATATACTTCCTCATATACTGTATATATACTTCCTCATATACTGTATATATACTTCCTCATATACTGTATATATACTTCCTCATATACTGTATATATACTTCCTCATATACTGTATATATACTTCCTCATATACTGTATATATACTTCCTCATATACTGTATATATACTTCCTCATATACTGTATATATACTTCCTCATATACTGTATATATACTTCCTCATATACTGTATATATACTTCCTCATATACTGTATATATACTTCCTCATATACTGTATATATACTTCCTCATATACTGTATATATACTTCCTCATATACTGTATATATACTTCCTCATATACTGTATATATACTTCCTCATATACTGTATATATACTTCCTCATATACTGTATATATACTTCCTCATATACTGTACATATACTTCCTCATATACTGTATATATACTTCCTCATATACAGTACTGTATATATACTTCCTCATATACTGTATATATATTTTTATAATTTATTTTAGTTTCCTCCCTAGACCTCCATCAAGCTTTAAAATACACCCCTAAGACCCTCCTTCAAGATATATTTGTACATTTTTTGATGGAAAAATTAATTGGCCGAATGCTGATTCCTCTTAAATTACTGGCTTGCTATCGCTCGCCAGGAAAATATCGACACTTAAAATGACAAAAAGTCTAAATATTGACAACAAAATGGGGCGAAACTTCTTACAATCACTAAACTAATGGGCCTAACTTCATAAAATCTGAAAACTAAGGGGCTAAGCATGGGGGAGAGGGGGGGGGGGGGGGGGGAGCAGAAAAACGACCCATCTCCCCTTAAGGCCCACTCACATCATATATCATTCTTAATTTTCTTCTATAAATTGATTACGTACAATAAGATGAGTTAATACATGAACTAAGGATAACCATCTTATATCCGCCAAGTATCTCAGTAAGTACGAATAAATAAATTGCAGGGGTAACTTGAAGGCATAGTTTCAAAAGATAACGTTATTGGCCGAAATTATAATACAATTTCTAATGAAATCAATAAATATGCAAAGTTGTTAGTTATTAACCCCTTCTTTACCGGTGACGTCTTTTTCAATATATTCTGCCAACTATTAGACGATATTAATCAGCTTAAGAAGGACGTCTACGAATGAAAATGCTACAAACTATCTCCATTTATCCCTTTAGCTACTGTATATCCTTCTGAAGCTTCATAAAATCTTGTCAAAACTGCGCATCCATTTACAGCATCATTATGGCGTTCAAATATCATCCAGACATATATATCTATCCATTAAATATATGTGTGAATATCATCCAGACATATATATCTATCCATGAAATATATGTGTGAATATCATCCAGACATATATATCTATCCATTAAATATATGTGTGAATATCATCCAGACATATATATCTATCCATTAAATATATGTGTGAATTTGTGTTTTGTCTGTCTGTTCGTTGTTTTATGTTGTGTTTTTTCCCTGTTTTTGCTCTGTCTTGAGGCGGCCACTCCCAATAAAAAACAAAAAACAAAAAATAGAATTAAATAGAAAATAAACAAATAAAAATAGGAAAAGTGGGGATTGGGCCTGAGCATAATATAGTATAGATAGATAGATAGATTAAATATATTAGGTAATATATCACATATTCAGTCACTATGTCACTCAAGGACTTAAAGGGAGATCTTCACTTACGGGACTATTTTTTTTCTGGACAACTTATCCATCATGTTTAGCCTCATATCATAGTTAGATTTCAAGACGTTCGCCCCATCCGTTGAGCGATTTTAAGACCATTCTCCTCATTTATTTGTAAATGTTAAGACCTTTCGTACCATTAATATCAGGTGTCGAATTTTAGTTGCTGGCGAGCGATAGCTAGCTCCCAATTTAGGAGGAACCCCCCTTTGGCCAGGACCTTTCGTGCCATTTAGGTGTCAATTTTTTCCTGGCGAGCGATAGCGAGCCTGAAATTTAAGAGGAACCGGCCTTCGGCCGGAACATATTTCTACCGAAAACTGTACAATTGAAGAAGAGTCTAGGGGGGGTTTTTCTAAGATTGATGGAAGTCTAGCGAGGAAACTAAGAACTTAACAGAAAAAAATCAAACAAAAAACACCGGCCCATCTCCCCTTAATACCTCAACTTACGTCCCTCAGTGTACAGTATATAGTCTACACGTTTGAATTACAAGTTTGTATTACACGTTTGTATTACACGTTTGTATTACGCGTTTGTATTACACGTTTGTATTACAAGTTTGTATTACAAGTTTGTATTACACGTTTGTATTACACGTTTGTATTACGCGTTTGTATTACGCGTTTGTATTACGCGTTTGTATTACGCGTTTGTATTACGCGTTTGTATTACGCGTTTGTATTACGCGTTTGTATTACATGTTTGTATTACATGTTTGTGTTACACGTTTGTATTACACGTTTGTATTACAAGTTTGTATTACAAGTTTGTATTACAAGTTTGTATTACACGTTTGTATTACAAGTTTGTATTACACGTTTGTATTAAAAGTTTGTATTACAAGTTTGTATTACAAGTTTGTATTAAAAGTTTGTATTACAAATTTGTATTACACGTTTGTATTACACGTTTGTATTACACATTTGTATTACACATTTGTATTACACGTTTGTATTACACGTTTGTATTACACGTTTGTATTACACGTTTGTATTACACGTTTGTATTACACGTTTGTATTACACGTTTGTATTACACGTTTGTATTACACGTTTGTATTACACGTTTGTATTACACGTTTGTATTACACGTTTGTATTACACATTTGTATTACACGTTTGTATTACACGTTTGTATTACGCGTTTGTATTACGCGTTTGTATTACGCGTTTGTATTACGCGTTTGTATTACGCGTTTGTATTACACGTTTGTATTACACGTTTGTATTACAAGTTTGTATTACAAGTTTGGATTACACATTTGTGTGGAAGCCAATCCTCCACCAATATTGTGGGTGACGTGTTTTACCCTATGAGGATTTAAATATGTTTCAACAGTTTGTTTTAGCACACATTAGACTATTTTGTGCAGGGATTCATGGGGTAAAATATATCTTAACTCTCAAACTGCCATGAATCACTCCTAATCTAAATAAAATCGTCAAATAATAGCCAGAATAAAACTAAATACTGCGTTCCGGTATACTACAAAGGTTAAGGAGTCGTTTCGTGTAACTGGAACAAACACGCAGCCTAATTACTTTTAGGGAGGTCATAATAGGGGGTACTTACAGAGGTTAGGGCGAGGGGAGGGGGGGGGGGGGGGGAGGGTCAAAGACTTGTTGGCCAAACATTTACAGTGGAAGTGACGGTGAGCGAAGAGAACAGTGGACAAACAGTCATGCAAGTGAAAACATTTTGGGCAGAATTATGTGTAGGCGAAAATGCTTGAGGGTGAAACGACGCGCGGGTGAAACGACGCGCGGGTGAAACGACGCGCGGGTGAAACGACGCGCGGGTGAAACGACGCGCGGGTGAAACGACGCGCGGGTGAAACGACGCGCGGGTGAAACGACGCGCGGGTGAAAAGACGCGCGGGTGAAAAGACGCGCGGGTGAAAAGACGCGCGGGGTGAAACGACGCGCGGGCGAAAAGACGCGCGGGCGAAAAGACGCGCGGGTGAAAAGACGCGCGGGTGAAAAGACGCGCGGGTGAAAAGACGCGCGGGTGAAAAGACGCGCGGGTGAAAAGACGCGCGGGTGAAAAGACGCGCGGGTGAAAAGACGCGCGGGTGAAAAGACGCGCGGGTGAAAAGACGCGCGGGTGAAAAGACGCGCGGGTGAAAAGACGCGCGGGTGAAAAGACGCGCGGGTGAAAAGACGCGCGGGTGAAAAGACGCGCGGGTGAAAAGACGCGCGGGTGAAAAGACGCGCGGGTGAAAAGACGCGCGGGTGAAAAGACGCGCGGGTGAAAAGACGCGCGGGTGAAAAGACGCGCGGGTGAAAAGACGCGCGGGTGAAAAGACGCGCGGGTGAAAAGACGCGCGGGTGAAAAGACGCGCGGGTGAAAAGACGCGCGGGTGAAAAGACGCGCGGGTGAAAAGACGCGCGGGTGAAAAGACGCGCGGGTGAAAAGACGCGCGGGTGAAAAGACGCGCGGGTGAAAAGACGCGCGGGTGAAAAGACGCGCGGGTGAAAAGACGCGCGGGTGAAAAGACGCGCGGGTGAAAAGACGCGCGGGTGAAAAGACGCGCGGGTGAAAAGACGCGCGGGTGAAAAGACGCGCGGGTGAAAAGACGCGCGGGTGAAAAGACGCGCGGGCTGAAAAGACGCGCGGGCGAAAAGACGCGCGGGCGAAAAGACGCGCGGGCGAAAAGACGCGCGGGCGAAAAGACGCGCGGGCGAAAAGACGCGCGGGCGAAAAGACGCGCGGGCGAAAAGACGCGCGGGTGAAAAGACGCGCGAGTGAAAAGACGCGCGAGTGAAAAGACTTGTGGACGCCAATATATGCAGACTGTTAACTCTTTCTAGTTTAAGGGGAGATGGGCCATAGTTCTGGCCCCTTTTCTTTCTCATGCTTATCCCCATTAATTTGAAATATTAAGACGTTTGCCCCATTAGTTTGTCAATTTCATGACCATTCACCCCATTTCTTTGTCAATTTTAAGACCTTTCGTGCCCTGTAGGTGTCTATTCTTTTTCTGGCGAGCGATAGCGAGCCAGTAATTGTGGAGGTACTGGCCTTCGGTCGTGACAATTTTCTACCGAAAAATGTAATCTCGAAGGGGAATCTAATGGATGTTTTCTTTTTAAAGTTTGATGGGAGTCTAGGGAGGAAACTAAACAAATAAATCAACATATAAATATATAAGCCTGGACCCCCAAAATAACCACTATCCCCTTAACAAAATATTTACGTACGAATACCCCGATTTGCATAAACAATACTATACAAATATTCCAACGCATTAATTTCCATAACAGCAGTGATGAACAGTTGGAATGTGTAATTAAGCCCGGAATAATTAGACTGGCATATACAAACAAATATATAATTTCCCGCGAGGGTATAGGCGGTCAGATTTTTTTTTTTTTTTTTTTTTTTTTTTTTTTGAAGGAGGGATGGGTCGTTTTTCTGGACCACTTTTTCCCTCGTGTTTAGCCCCACTAGTTTTGAGATTTTAAGACCTTCGGACCATTAGTTTGGCGATTTTAAATCCTTTCGCCCCATTTAGTTGTCAATTTTAAGACCTTTCACGCTATTTTTCTGTCGTTTGTTTTCTTAGCGAGCGATAGCGAGCCTGTAATTTAAAGAGGAATCGGCCTTCGGCCGGAACATTTTTCTATCGAAAAATTTACAAATTTATCTTGAAGGGGGGTCTAGGGGCTGTTTTTTTAGGTTTGATGGAGGTCCAGCGAGGAAACGAAAACAATATATGAATAATTGAATAAATAGACCAAAAATAGCCACTATCCCCTTAACCCTTTGTGTACCGACGAAGTCTATTTTTTAGCTACATTTAGATGATTTTATTAAGCTTAGGAAGGATATATGGTAGCTTAAAGGATTAATTGAGATAGTCTGTAGCCTTTTAATGGGTAGACATCCTTCCTAAGCTGAACAAAATCGTCTAAAAGCTGCCAGAATATAATGAAAAGGACGTCCCTAGTACTGAATGAGTTAACATATGGCTATATATTATATCACATCCGTATGTAGTCTCTAGCATAAATGCTGAAACATCAACCAGATGACGTCAATCCTTCATTAAGAGAGGTTTAGATGAAAATAGTTTGACGGTAGCTAGAATGAAATATAGAAATTGTTGTAGATTAAACAAAAATGTTAGCGATCCTTTCGAAACTAAGAGGCGAACGTTATTTGGTTAGTGTCTCAGTATTTATGCTCGTGACTGTACATGTGCATACCCCCACCCTTGTGGCAAGTGCAAGGCACCCGCCTTTCTGTCCAGCTGTCCAATCAAAGAATTAGCAAAGTTTCTCAGCCTTTCTTTAACTCAACAAGTGAACTCTGGAACCCTCTCCCTCAATCAATCTTTCCTTCACCTTATGACTTAGCCTGCTTTCAATTTGTGTGTCCAGGTATTTTGACCCCAACGACCCTTGAATTTGGCTCTCTGTCACTCTTTTGGCTTTAGGAGAGATACTCGTACAGGCAGCCTGACTTTTGTCTCCTTCATATACAGACAAAAATAAGCTTTGGAAGGATGTCTAGTAATTCGAGAGACATTACATCTCCATTAATTCGTTGACCATCATAAATACCTCTTAAACAATAAAATCGTATAAAAAAAAAAAAAAAAAATCACACATACTGAAAAGGTTAAGCTTACACTGTCAAACATTATGGGTATAAAAAGGTATATAAAGTGTCCGTAATAATGTATACCCTCATAATGGTATATTGGTAGTAATAATGTATACCCTCATAATGGTATATTGGTAGTAATAATGTATACCCTCATAATGGTATATTGGTAGTAATAATGTATACCCTCATAATGGTATATTGGTAGTAATAATGTATACCCTCATAATGGTATATTGGTAGTAATAATGTATACCCTCATAATGGTATATTGGTAGTAATAATGTATACCCTCATAATGGTATATTGGTAGTAATAATGTATACCCTCATAATGGTATATTGGTAGTAATAATGTATACCCTCATAATGGTATATTGGTAGTAATAATGTATACCCTCATAATGGTATATTGGTAGTAATAATGTATACCCTCATAATGGTATATTGGTAGTAATAATGTATACCCTCATAATGGTATATTGGTAGTAATAATGTATACCCTCATAATGGTATATTGGTAGTAATAATGTATACCCTCATAATGGTATATTGGTAGTAATAATGTATACCCTCATAATGGTATATTGGTAGTAATAATGTATACCCTCATAATGGTATATTGGTAGTAATAATGTATACCCTCATAATGGTATATTGGTAGTAATAATGTATACCCTCATAATGGTATATTGGTAGTAATAATGTATACCCTCATAATGGTATATTGGTAGTAATAATGTATACCCTCATAATGGTATATTGGTAGTAATAATGTATACCCTCATAATGGTATATTGGTAGTAATAATGTATACCCTCATAATGGTATATTGGTAGTAATAATGTATACCCTCATAATGGTATATTGGTAGTAATAATGTATACCCTCATAATGGTATATTGGTAGTAATAATGTATACCTCATAATGGTATATTGGTAGTAATAATGTATACCCTCATAATGGTATATTGGTAGTAATAATGTATACCCTCATAATGGTATATTGGTAGTAATAATGTATACCCTCATAATGGTATATTGGTAGTAATAATGTATACCCTCATAATGGTATATTGGTAGTAATAATGTATACCCTCATAATGGTATATTGGTAGTAATAAACCCATCTAGTATACGGATAGAGAAGCATACCATTACCAATATTTACAACTTATTTCATATGCCCTTTATTTTTGACTATGAAGGAAGGATATGTGGGAGTTAAAGGGTTAATAGAGATCAAATTTATGCCATTGATTACTAGTGTCCATTTCTATTCTGTATAATTATAATCATCTAGCGCTAGTGGCCATAAACTGCAAATTATGCCACGTTACTGAAAGGGTTATTTACAGTTTACCGCACATATTCTGTTCCTGAACATCCCAGTATAATCGTGTTTTGGTAACGCCGCATCCACCTCGCCCTCCCTTCCACTGTCCGACTCACATAAGGTATCTCACGGTTATGAAGTAGGTTTGTTGTAAAGCATTTAAACCACTTGTTTTCATTTGATGTGATAATTGTGATATATATATATAGTGGAACATTTAATCACGACCGCCCTAGTCTTCCTCCGTTCGATCAAAATCTCCACATCAAGTTAATAAAATTTACTTAAAAAGTTTAATAAATCCTCCCTATACTTATACAAACTAATGTTACGCACTGTCGCGAGGGATTAGCCTTATACCAGTCTCGTGGCTACGGGGAACGTCCACTGAAAGGAGGAATGTAATAGAACTGGAAATTATCCACCATCCATATATTGACTCTTATCACCGTATAATAAAGAAATGTCAAAGTTATAATAAGTTAGCGATAATATAAAGACATGATAGATTAACCAACTTACTTGATGTTTTTAGATGTAGTGCAGCGTAACGCTAACCTAAAAGCTTTCCTATACCTTCCTACCTCTGGCCAGAGGCAAAAACATATGGGCGCCTATCCTAGGTCACCGAAGCTCTGGTTGTTATATTATATACTAATTTCAGAGCCTTGTAACTTTAGAGACACGTAAGTTATATTAAATATTAATTGTTGATAATAATGGTGGTATTATTCCGTGTAGTATTCACTGACCCACTGTTAATGTAATGTTATCCGTACGGCTGTAAAGTAGCAACTGATTCCTACCGTGATTGTTGGCTAGTAATTCAGCTCCGATCATTTTGATATACGTCGAAACATTGTGAAAATATACGGCTGAAAAAGAGCCCCTTTAAGTTCTATGCCCAATTCGAACACTAGCGAATCATTATCAATAATAATTACGGTAGTTCAGTTTTCGTTACCGTAAGAGTATTTCTGACATATGCAATATTATACAATGTACTTAAACTAATCTATACTAATAAACCCAGATTATATAAAACTATTTAGATATTCACAACTGATTAAGCTAAATACGGTCGTCGAATGCTTCAATGGCTTCATAGGTTCGAATCCCCGGACTGCCACATGTATTTGTTAATTTAATTATTCGAGTTTAGGAGTAAAGTTGGTTGGTGCAGAAAACATAATAATGTCTCATATGCATAAGTTTCCTCATGTAATATATTTAGTAGCAATATACTGGCTCTATTTATCCATTGCCCGACTATTTCCCCCCCCCCCCCTACACACGCACACATATATATATATATATATATATATATATATATATATATATATATATATATATATTGTCATTGTGCTGCAGAATATATGCGGTGTGTAACACAAGCGATGTTTCTGTCAATTAATACAAGCAATTGTTGTCTGACAATTCTAAATATAAAAGTTTCATAAGAATTAAAGCACCTAACATACTCTACCTTCGATCTTGTTTCCGATTCCAATACGAAACCGCCTCAAAATAGTACAAGAACAAACTTGCTCATCCACAATTGCCAGAAAATGCGTCCGTGTGACACCACCTTGACGTAACCTATATCTACAGTTACGTAATGCATTGGTCTGATAAACGTGACTATACTTTATATTCGGACATAATTTACTTCTCCGGAATCAAATGCATGTCACCGTAAATTATAGACTTGATGTAGTGATTAGCTTGGGATGCCTTGAGAGCTTTTACCGGCAATATGTTGGAGCAATTATCGTCTGCTAACTTCAGAATTATACTATCATTAGTCTTAAGTCACCAAACCTATTATAATTTCAGTCTAGTTCACGATACCAATGTCAACAAATGTTAACAAATGAAAAAAACAAAATAAAACGCCATCTAGTGATAGCCAGAGTAGAGCCGGTATCACACGAGCGTTTTTTCCCTCAACTTTTATCCTTAACACTGGTCTGGCTGCTTATGAGGTTAACACTTCAAATTTGTTGGTGACCTAAATTCATCTATCATCAGTCTAGTTTCCGATACCAGTGCAAAAATTTCCAGAAATGTCAGAACACTGTTGATCATCGAATGTATACTATAAAACCTCTCGTGTGATACCGGCTTAAAGATCGCAAAAAAGGATGTTCAGAATGTTTAAATTATCAAGGGTTAATTAGGTAAGCGGGCTCTTTTGAACCCATTCAGTACCGGTCATATCCTTTTGAACCCATTCAGTACCGGTCATATCCTTTTGAACCCATTCAGTACCGGTCATATCCTTTTGAACCCATTCAGTACCGGTCATATCCTTTTGAACCCATTCAGTACCGGTCATATCCTTTTGAACCCATTCAGTACCGGTCATATCCTTTTGAACTCATTCAGTACCGGTCATATCCTTTTGAACACATTCAGTACCGGTCATATCCTTTTGAACCCATTCAGTACCGGTCATATCCTTTTGAACCCATTCAGTACCGGTCATATCCTTTTGAACCCATTCAGTACTGGTCATATCCTTTTGAACCCATTCAGTACCGGTCATATCCTTTTGAACCCATTCAGTACCGGTCATATCCTTTTGAACCCATTCAGTACCGGTCATATCCTTTTGAACCCATTCAGTACCGGTCATATCCTTTTGAACCCATTCAGTACCGGTCATATCCTTTTGAACCCATTCAGTACCGGTCATATCCTTTTGAACCCATTCAGTACCGGTCATATCCTTTTAAACCCATTCAGTACCGGTCATATCCTTTTGAACCCATTCAGTACCGGTCATATCCTTTTGAACCCATTCAGTACCGGTCATATCCTTTTGAACCCATTCAGTACCGGTCATATCCTTTTGAACCCATTCAGTACCGGTCATATCCTTTTGAACCCATTCAGTACCGGTCATATCCTTTTCATTATAGTCTGGCAACTATTAGTCGGTTTTAACCAACTTAGGAAATACGTCTGCCCATTAATAGATTACAGACTGTCTCAATTAATGTTTTAGCTACCATATATCCTTCCTGAGCATCATAAAATCGTCTAAATGCAGCTGAAATAAAAGAAAAAGACGTCGCCGGTATTGTAAGAATACATACCTAAGATAAAGAAGAGGAATATGATAAAACAGCCTCGTCACAGGGAAAGGGTTATTCACCAATTCCAATAGCTCTTTCAGTACCGGTGACGTATTTTGTATTCGATTTCAGCTACATTTAGACAATCTTATGAAGCTTAGAAAGAATATATTGTAGCTAATAGGATTAATTGAGATAGTCTGTAGCCTTTCCATTGCTAGACGTCCATCCTAAGCTGAATAAAATCGTCAAATAGTTAGCAGAATATAATGGAAACGTGGTCCCCGGTACTGAATGGAAACGTGGTCCCCGGTACTGAATGGGTGAAATAGAACGTAGCAATATGACTAAAAGCAGCCATGCCCTCGATCTGCCAAACCCTTTCATTGATCGAGAATTTACATGTCCTGAATCAAACGGTTGTCTCCACAAATCATCCCCTGATAGATCTTTGAGTTGTTCATGCTCTCAGCCTGTCACTTCAGAGCCACGGAAGGGATTAAACTTTACTCGGTATTGATTTAACCCTTTGAATACCAGCGACGTGTGTTATATTTTATTCTAGCTATATTTAGACGATATTATGCACTTTAGGAAGGATCTGTGGTAATTAAAAGGGTTGGTTGAGATCTTTTGAAGTCTTATTATTGCTAGAGGTCCTTCCTAAGCTGAAAAACCCCGTCTAATAGCTGTCAGAATATTATGTAAAGGACGTCCCTGGTTATTGTACGGGTTAAAGGGGTTCAAGGTAAATATAATGTTGAGTTCTACTTCCGTATACCACCTACGTGTTGGATATACGGTGACAATAACAACAACAACAACAACAATAATAATAATAATTATTATTATTATGAATCATTATCATCCTCATCATCATAATTGCCTGAAATATCTGTTTTTCTCTTTCTCTCCCTCTCTCTTTGGCTTGTATCCATTTGGCCACATTCAGCCTACTGTTTTAAGATTTTTACCCCCATCCAGGTGTCAATATTTTCTTGGCGAGCAGTAGCGAGCCATCATATACGTATTTTTGTTTTGACAGCAAGCTAAATTTGTAAATTTTTCGGTAGAAAAATTTCTCCAGCAAAGCCGGATTTCTCCATACAATGCTGGTTCGCTATCGCTCGCAAGGAAGAAATCGACACCTGAATGGGGATAAACGTCTTAAAACAGTTGACTGAATGGGGCCGAATGGATACAAGCCAGAGAAAGAGAGCAAAGGAGAGAAAGATAAATAAAAAGCCGGTGACCCCCCTTAAGTTGTTGATGATGTTAGACTGTCACTTCCGAGCCATGTGAGGGATTATACTGTACTTCCGAGCCATGTGAGGGATTATACTGCACTTCCGAGCCATGTGAGGGATTATACTGTACTTCCGAGCCATGTGAGGGATTATACTGTACTTCCGAGCCATGTGAGGGATTATACTGTACTTCCGAGCCATGTGAGGGATTATACTGTACTTCCGAGCCATGTGAGGGATTATACTGTACTTCCGAGCCATGTGAGGGATTATACTGTACTTCCGAGCCATGTGAGGGATTATACTGTACTTCCGAGCCATGTGAGGGATTATACTGTACTTCCGAGCCATGTGAGGGATTATACTGTACTTCCGAGCCATGTGAGGGATTATACTGTACTTCTTTAATTTATCGAATATACCAAGAGGATCTCGAGGTCTTCAACCTATTAATAAAGTTAAATTCTACTTCCGTAAACCATCTACGTGTATGATGTAACAACAACAACAACAATAATTATAATAATAATAAAGTAGACGTGCCGTTTTGCCCAAAATCAAAACGGCATACCCAACTCTGCGATCGATCACCATCATCACTACTAGTCACTATGATCATTAATATCATCAGCACTACTTCTATTATAGTCATCACTACTACTCTCACCATAATTACTACTACTCTCATCATCACTACTACTGTATAATCACTACAACTTTCACCATAATCAATACTAATCACCATCATCACTATTACTGTCACCATCGTCACTACCATCAACACAACTGTCATCATTATCACTACAACCATCATCATTACTTGTCACCATCATCACTACTACTAGTACTGTCACCATTACAATAACTATTACTACCATCACTTCTAATATCAACTAAACTGACTTAACCTAGCAAATGCAGAGCGAGATGTTTTCACCCTCTGAACGATGGCGTTCTGTGTCAGTGTGCCCCTACGGGGCACACACACACAGAACGCCATCATCATTGCTTGGGGGGTGGGGGGTGTGGGGTGAGAGGGCCTGAGGAGGGGGGGAGGGGCCTGGTTGAGAGGGGGGGGGGGGGGGTTCTTGTGGTGGGTGGGTGGGGGGGGTGGGGTAAAATTTGTTTTATACCTAAAATCATAAATATTGCACATATTCAAAAAATATTGTTTTTATTACCGTCGCATTCACACACCGAATGTTCGTGTGAAGTTTGGTGATAATCCGTCAAACGGTCTAGGAGTTATCGGACAGACAGACAGACAGACAATTCGGCCGGCATGTACCACTATATGGGGGGCGATACCACTCTGCTTACGCAGGGTTGATAATCATAATAAAGTAGACGTGCCGTTTCGCCCAAAATCAAAACGGCATACCCAACTCTGCGATGGGTTACCATTATAACTAATACTATTACCATTATTACTACTACTATCATCATAATTACAATTGTCACCATCATCACTACTACTCACCATCATCACTAATACTGTCATCATCGTCACTACTGTCATCATGTTAACTAAAACTATAGTCATTACTTGTCACCATAATCACTACTACTAGTACTGTTACCATCATATCTACTACTGTCATTATCATCACTGCCATCATCATCACTAGTGTCATCGTAATCACTACAACCATCATCACTACTATTATCACCATCCTCACTACTATTACCATATTCCCCACTATTACTACCATCACTTCTAATGTCAACTAAACTAAAGTAGACGTGCCGATTTGCCCAAAATCAAAACGGCATGCCCAACTCTGCGAAGGGTTACCATCATCACTAATATTACCACCATTATTACTACTACTATCATCATCACTACAATTGTCACCATCATAACTAATACTACCATCGTCACTAATATTACAACCATCATCACTACTACTATCATCATCACTACAATTGTCACCTAATGTCAACTAAACTAACTTAAACTAACAAATGAGGGAGAGTTTTTTTTCGCCCCCTGAACGATGACGTTCTGTGAAAGTGTTCCCCTACGGGGCACACACACACAGAACACCATCATCATTGCTTGGGAATAGGTAGAGGGGGGGGGGGGGGGGGGCTAGTTGAGGGGGGAGGGGGGGGGGGGGTTGAGTGGGGGGGGGGGCAAAACCATATTTTGGACCTAAGATTAATCAATAACCCTGCAATCACACAGGACCTTCCCACATTATCCATACGAAGACACGTTGCATCCCTTGCATTATTCTACAGATATTTTCACAGCAATTGTTCTGAGGAACTTGCTTCAATTGTGCCGCCTCTCCACATCTTTCCCCGTAGAACTAGGGCAGCTGAGAGCGCCAATGAATTTACACTTTCTCCTCCACAATGCAGAACTTCTTCTTATCAAAATTCATTTATCCCCAGAACTACTACTCTTTGGAATTCACTTCCCTCGAGTTGCTTTCCACAAACTTACAATCTACAACAGTTTAAATCCAGTTGTTACAAACATTTTATGAATGGAGGATGCCTTTAGGCACATGGACCTTTTTTGTTGTATCTGTGTTTTTCCTTCCTCCGTTCATTGTCTCTTTAAAAAAAAAAATAAATAAAAAAAAAATAAAAAAATATTGCACAAATTCATTTTTTTTTTTAATTACCGTCGCATTCACGCACCGAAGGTTCGTGTGAAGTTTGGTGAAAATACGTCAAACGGTCTAGGAGGAGTTCTCGGACAGACAGACAGACAGACAGACATTTCGGTTAGCATGTACCACTATACGGGGGGCGATACCACTCTGCTTACGCAGAGTTGATAAAGTAGACGTGCCGTTTCGCCCAAAATTAAAACGGCATACCCAACTCTGCGATGGGTCACCATCATCACTACTATACTCTATTTTTTCCAGCTGATCGTAAATTGAATCTCTTATTAGCTGATTTCTCGACACTTAATGGAAATATATGAAACTATTACGGCTGTGTGTCATATTAATGCCGTTTTCAGAATAACCATCATCTTTCGCTACAAAATCTACTTTATAGCCGAGTAACAAAGATAGAAACATGACAATTTAGGCTCAGCTGGAAAAAAATAGACTATAGTCACTATCACCATTACTATCATCAACACTACTACTATTATAGTCATCACTACTACTCTTACCATCATCACTACTACTCTCATCATCACTACTACTGTCATCATCACTACAACTTTCACCATCGTAACTACTACTCACCATCATCACTAATACTGTCACCATCATCACTAATGTCATCATTATCACTACAACTATCATTGCTTGTCACCATCATCACTACTACTAGTAGTCACCATCATATCTACAACTGTCATCATCATCACTACCATCATCGTCACTGCTGTCTCATCACTACTATTATCACCATTATCACTACAATTACCATCATCACCACTATTATCACCATTATCACTACAATTACCATCATACCCACTATTAATACCATCACTTATAATGTCACCATCATCACTACTGTCCTCATTATCACTACAACTATCATCATTGCTTGTCACCATCATCAATACTATTATGACCATCATCACTACTAATAGTACTGTCACCATCATATCTACAATTGTCATCATCATCACTGCTGTCATCATCACTACAACTACAACCATCATCACTACTATTATCACCATTATCACTACAATTAGAAGCTTGTGTGAAAATCCGTCGAACGGTCTAGGAGTTTTAAGAAAGACAGACAGACGTCTCACTATTATCATCACATCTGTGTGAGCTCTCTCTCTCTCTCTCTCTCTCACTCACTCACTCACTCACCCCACTAAATCCCCCTGTCCATGAACCATAACTTACCATTGGGAACTCTCTTTTCTACCCACCTACCTTCCTTCCAACAATTGTTTCAACACTCCTTCCTCCTTCTCTCTCTCCCTCGTTCTTTCCCTCTCCCTCCAACTCTTTCCCCCTTTTTCTCTTTTCTCTCTCCCTTCCCCTCCTCCTCCCAATCCCTCTCACCTCCTTCACTACCTTCCTCTCTTCTCCTTTCTCCCCTCTCTTTTCGTACTCCTGATCTTACCAACTCTGGACCCCTCTGGATCCCACTGTCCATAATTTAGAATTGGAAACTACCTACCTTTCCTTCACAATTGTTCCAAAACTTCTTCATCACCCTTCCCCCTGTTCTACTCTCTACTCACTCACACTCACTCTCTCTCTCTCACTACCTTCTTCCTCTCTTCTACCTTCTCCTCTTTTCCCTTCTCTTTCCTGCCCCGTAGGGTCACACACACAGGAAATAGGTACAGGGGAGGGGGGGGGTGGGCCCCCCCCGCTGGTTGAGGGGGGGAGGGGCAAAACAATTGTTTGGACCTAAGATCATAACTATTGCACAAATTCAAAAAAAAAAAATTTAATTACCGTCGCATTCACGCACCGAAGGTTCGTGTGAAGTTTGGTGAAAATCCGTCATAAGGTCTAGGAGGAGTTCTCGGACGGCCAGACGGACAGACAGACATTTCGGTTAGCATGTACCACTATACGGGGGGCGATACCACTCTGCTTACGCAGAGTTGATAATTAAAGTTGCAAGGAACGTTGTCCGGGGTTCGAGCAGGGTTGCACGCAGGGTACTGTGTTGGATACAAGGGCTGTGTCACATATATCAAAATATCATGTATCTTATCGGGCATGGAGAAAGTACAGAAGGAATATAATGTAGCCATTTTGGCTGTGGCCACTTAGGCCATTAAAGAGTGTGGCCATTTTGGTTAAAGCTATTAACCCTGTACGAGTAGGCATAATTGCCCGAAATTGCCTTCATTCCCTGCTCATTTTCATGCATAAGCAAAAGCCAGAGCGTAATACAATTATGTATTCGTGAAAGTACGGTAATAGCTCAAATTACTCCTGAATCATCCCTGTACGTCTGGTTTTCTTGTAACAATCTTGCAAACGAAGGGCAAAATTGCTAAAAACTACCAAAACCGATAGGCGAAATCGCTACAAATTACCAATTATTTTATGTTTTCGCTATGTGTGACGCTGCACATAAGTGAGCTCTCTCACACAAACCTCAGTGTCGTGGCGGGGCCTGTAGGCTCCGGTTGACGTCCACCCGTGCTGCTTGCAAAAGCTTGCCTGGCTCACAGGCTACACAATAGCCGGGAAATCGTCTCCGTCATATGAGGGGCCCGCGGGAATTGGGTTAAGAAGTGTGGTTGTTTTGATTATGGCCTTTAAGGAGGGTCACCATAAGGGTAATGGAGTGTGGCCTTTTTTCAGTACAGAAGCTTGGTCTTTTTGGTTGGGTCATTTTAGGAATGTGACCTTTTTGGTTAGCCATGGAGAAACTACAGAAGATACAAATTATTATAAGCAACCTCATGTTAAAAATATCTTACATATTTTTGTTTAGCTTTACTTGGCATTCCTCTTCCTCCTATGTATCTAGCAATTTAACCCCCTCAAACTCCTTATGACGCAATGGTGTGGTAATTACCCCGGGCCAAAAAGCTCTAAAAGGCGATCGAGTGATAACTCAGGCGCGCTTGAAATACGCAGGCGTTTCGTTCGTGGTCACCCCTTCGGCGATCAAGATGTCCGGCAATAGATACCGTTATAGATAAATTCATTTTTGGGCTATTTCTTCCATTTTATTTATCCTGTTAAAGTGCTTGATTGACTTTTGTACTAATGTAGTTAGTATTTGGTGTAATTTTACATATTTCAGCTAAATCTGAAGACCACATGCAATTTATTTGTGCATGTTCAGTAAGTATTGCTGGGGAAAGGGTTGACGTATTCATCTTTTGGGGTATTTATTCTATGTTTTACCCTGTTACTGTGTTTGATTGATTTTTGTGCTAATGTAGTTGGTATTTGGTACAATTTTACATATTTTAGATAAATCTGAAGAGTACATGCAATATATTTGGACATTTTCAGTCAATATTGCTGGGGAAACGGTTAACATACAGTATTCATCATAGGAAGGGAAGAGGATGTGTAGCTTAGATCTTTGCCCTGAAATATGTTGTGGAGAAATATCTGGAGAAGGGACAAAAGTTGTATGCTGCCTTTATGGATTTGGAGAAGGCCTATGACAGAGTTGATAGAGAAGGTATGTAGAAAGTATTTGGAAAATACAGAGCAGATAGCAAGTTTCTGAAAGAAGTGAAAAGCATGTATGAGGGTGCAAAGGTGTGGAGAATGAACAGAGCGAGTTCTTTGATCTGAATTTTGGGTTAAAGAAAAGGTGTGTGATGTCCCCATGGTTGTTCAATATATACTGTATATGGATGGAGTCATAAAAGATATGCAAGGAAGAGCAGTGGATGTTGGTGTACCACTAATAAGGGAAGGCAACGAGTGGAATGACAGAGTTGATAGAGAAGGTATGTGAAAAGTACTGAGAATATACGGAGTAGATGGCAAGTTGCTGAAAGGAGTGAAGAGTATGTATGAGAGTGCAAAGGCATCAGTACTTGTGGAGAATGAACAGAGTGAGTTCTTTGATCTGAATGTTTGGTAAGGCAAGGTGTGTGATGTCCCTATGGTTGTTCTATAGACAGTGGTCCCTCGCGTTTAGCGGATTTCAGCTTGGCGAAACACAGTATTGGCGATAGGTTGGATATGGTACCAGAATCCGAATTTGGCGCTTCAAATGCACTTTTGGCGAGAATGCTGACGTCACGGAATGGCGTCGGCCCAGAATGCGCCGCCCGCAAGCTAGTCTCACCAGGCCTAACTCTAAATAATTCATGGTAAATAAAATCTGTTATCTATTATCTATTGTCTTTTCTATTGCTGTTAATGTTTCATGTAGGCTACAGTAGAGCGCCGTATTGAGAGTTACTCTTTGGCTGAGGCTAGGCTATAGATAGGCTTAGGCCTACTTACAAAACCCTAAGTGAGCTGCTTGGATAGCGAGAATATCCCAGGTATATTTCATAAACGTACATTAACAGAGTAATCTTGACCAAACCGATTTGTGAACCTCATATCTCTTGCGTTTTGCTTTGTTTATTGTGCCGAACAGTCTGCGACACACAAACACACACGCGCGCATCAGCTGACTCAGGGGCCCAATCAATAAATATAATTAATCAAAGAAGTGACCACGGATCCAAAACCAATTTCATTATTTTGCTCAATCGAAAAGCAGTTGGTATAGAAAATTCTAGTCTTCACCATTCATAAGGTAAAAGTGATTTATGCCTCCTGATATATATCTAAGCTAGGTTAGACCATTTCTTGGTCTGGCTAGCTAGTGAATTAGCAACTTGTTGCTAAGGTTATGTGGTTATTCCTTATCAATAAGACTATTCACAAGATAACAATGAATTCTGCTGCCTGATATACATCTAACCTAGGTTAATTAATTGCTCTTTCCATTCACATATGCATAGCCTACGTGAGTTGCAGTTGGGATGTGTGTACATGCTTAGATTGATATGCAGGATTCGAAGTTGCATAATAAATCGTAGGCAGTGTCCACCATCCTTTAACTGTCTTCGTGGTGCGATGCATAAGGTGTTGATTTTCGGTGTGAGCATCCTGGGTTCGAATCCACGGACTGCCTTATGTGTTTGTAAATTTCATTAATCAATTTTAGGAGTATAGTTGGTTGTTGGAAGGAACATAATAATTTATATTGGTTCAGGGGTAATTTATCGAGAGGACTTCCCTAGTGGTTAAGGCCCCATTAATTGCTCTTTCCATTCACATATGCATAGCCTATGTGAGTTGCAGTTGGGATGTGTGTACATGCTTAGATTGATATGCAGGATTCGAAGTTGCATAATAAATCGTAGGCAGTGTCCACCATCCTTTAACTGTCTTCGTGGTGCGATGCATAAGGTGTTGATTTTCGGTGTGAGCATCCTGGGTTCGAATCCACGGACTGCCACATGTGTTTGTAAATTTCATTAATCGATTTTAGGAGTATAGTTGGTTGTTGGAAGGAACATAATAATTTATATTGGTTCAGGGGTAATTTATCGAGAGGACTTCCCTAGTGGTTAAGGCCCCATTAATTGCTCTTTCCATTCACATATGCATAGCCTACGTGAGTTGCAGTTGGGATGTGTGTACATGCTTAGATTGATATGCAGGATTCGAAGTTGCATAATAAATCGTAGGCAGTGTCCACCATCCTTTAACTGTCTTCGTGGTGCGATGCATAAGGTGTTGATTTTCGGTGTGAGCATCCTGGGTTCGAATCCACGGACTGCCACATGTGTTTGTAAATTTCATTAATCGATTTTAGGAGTATAGTTGGTTGTTGTAAGGAACATAATAATTGATATTGGTTCAGGGGTAATTTATCGAGAGGACTTCCCTAGTGGTTAAGGCCCCATTAATTGCTCTTTCCATTCACATATGCATAGCCTACGTGAGCTGCAGTTGGGATGTGTGTACATGCTTAGATTGATATGCAGGATTCGAAGTTGCATAATAAATCGTAGGCAGTGTCCACCATCCTTTAACTGTCTTCGTGGTGCGATGCATAAGGTGTTGATTTTCGGTGTGAGCATCCTGGGTTCGAATCCACCGACTGCCACATGTGTTTGTAAATTTCATTAATCGATTTTAGGAGTATAGTTGGTTGTTGGAAGGAACATAATAATTTATATTGGTTCAGGGGTAATTTATCGAGAGGACTTCCCTAGTGGTTAAGGCCCCATTAATTGCTCTTTCCATTCACATATGCATAGCCTACATGAGTTGCAGTTGGGATGTGTGTACATGCTTTGATTGATATGCAGGATTCGAAGTTGCATAATAAATCGTAGGCAGTGTCCACCATCCTTTAACTGTCTTTGTGGTGCGACGCATAAGGTGTTGATTTTCGGTGTGAGCATACTGGGTTCGAATCAACGGACTGCCACATGTGTTTGTAAATTTCATTAATCGATTTTAGGAGTATAGTTGGTTGTTGGAAGGAACATAATAATTGATATTGGTTCAGGGGTAATTTATCGAGAGGACTTCCCTAGTGGTTAAGGCCCCATTAATTGCTCTTTCCATTCACATATGCATAGCCTACGTGAGTTGTAGTTGGGATGTGTGTACATGCTTAGATTGATATGCAGGATTCGAAGTTGCATAATAAATCGTAGGCAGTGTCCACCATCCTTTAACTGTCTTCGTGGTGCGATGCATAAGGTGTTGATTTTCGGTGTGAGTATCCTGGGTTCGAATCCACGGACTGCCACATGTGTTTGTAAATTTCATTAATCGATTTTAGGAGTATAGTTGGTTGTTGGAAGGAACATAATAATTAGGTCAATTCTTTGTGGAGATATATAGGCTAGGCCTATAACTTCTAGCAAAAACAGAGTAAGCAGACGGCCCCGAGTGTGTCGGCGATCGACGATGCGCATGGCGGGCGGTTTGAAAAGGCCCAAAAGGGTGAACTCGGGCCTCGTCAAAGACTAATGGATAATTTTCCCATTTAAAGTACTATTCGCGTTTGGCAAAATTCACTTTTGGCGATGGTTTGGCTAGACTAATGAATTCGCTTAATGAGAGGGACCACTGTATACAGTATAAGGATGGAGTCATAAAAGAAATACAAGGAAGAGCAGTGGATGTTGGTGTAACGCTGATAAGGGAAGGAAGCGAGTGGAATGACAGAGTTGATAGAAAAGATATGTGGAAAGTATTGAGAATATACGGAGCAGGTGGTAAGTTGCTGAAAGCAGTTGTTGTTGTTGTTGTTATTGTTCCCTAGGCAGCCTGGCTGAACAGCCTCAGCTGAAAGCAGAGTGGAGTATATATGATGGTGTAAAGGTGTCAGTATACTAGTCATGTAATGTGTTGATAGAGGGTTGAAGGAGATGTGTTGCTGTGTCTAGGTTTTGGTGTGTGCATGTGAGTGTTATGCCGTCTGCGTAGGACGCTATGTTTATTTGGGGTGTATTGAGTGTATTTATATCATGCATGTACAGATTGAAGAGTGCGGGCGACAGGACGGATCCTTGCGGGACTCCGTTTGGGAAATTTCTGATGCTAGATGACTGACCGGCAAAAGATACATGTACATGTGCACATCTGCCTGCTAGGAAGTTGGCCAGCCACCTTTTTGTGTTGTTGTGCATGTTTGTGTCGTAGATTTTGTTTGTTAGGTTGTGGCGGGGGATGGCAGCTAAGGCTTTACTAATGTCGAGTGTGGCAAGTAGTGATCTGTGTGGTGGTCTGGCTGAGTTAATGCCGTCAAAAGCTCTTTGTGTAAGGTCTGTAAGAAGAGTGTTTGTGGAGTGCAGTAGCCTGTGTTGGAGCTAGGGGTAGAGCGTGTGTAGTCAGTTGTAGTACAAGGCATTCTATGACTTTGGAGGGGGTGCAAAGGAGTGTGATAGGGCGGTGTGAGGAGGGTAGCGTGGGGTCTTTGTTGGGTTTGGGGAATGTAATGATGATACCATGCTTCCAGATTTCTGGTATTGTGTTGTGTGAATAACTGTAGTTTGATATGTTAGTGAGTGCTTATATGCCTTGTGGTCCCAGGTGTCTGAGGTGTATGTTGCTTATGTTGTCTAGGCCACAAGTGGGTGAGTGCTTGAGATTGTTGATGATGTGCTTTGTCTGGTTGTTGGTGAAGGGTGCATAGTCAGGGTCTGTGGGGAATTGTCTCTTACGTCGGATGACACGTCGGTCGTCTTTATGGGGTTTTAGGTGGCTGACATGAGAGAAGTGATTAATGAGAGTGTTTGCTTGTTGTTTATATGAAGGAGTAGAGTCTGTTGTTGTGATTGCAGCATGTGATTGTGTTGTGTTGCTGTTGGAAAGTGTGATGCTGTTTAGTGTTTTGTAGAGTTTTTTGGGGTCTGTTTTGTGATCAAGTGTTTGTAGGTAGTTATTCCAATTTAGTGTTTGTTGTTCTTGTATTTTGTTGTTAATCTGGGTGTTGAGTGCTTGGATTTGTTGTGTGATGTCTTGTTTGTGGGGTGCTGGGAGTGTTTCAGTGTGTCGCGTTGTCTGATGAGGTTTTGAATGTCTGGTGAGAAGTTGGGGTTGTGTCTTTTTCTGTTACCTCTTGGAATGTGTTTCTTGTCAGCGTTTTGGATAGTTGTGTTGAATGTGTAGACAGTATTGTTGATGTTAGTGATGGGTGCGCTGTTTAGGGTTTCAAAGTGTTGTTCTGTCTCATTTGTGAAAGCTTCCCAGTTGGCTCTTTTATAGTTGGGGTAAGTGTATCTGTGGCTAGCTGGGATGAGTCTGGTTTTGGTGGTGATAATGATCGGAAGGTGGTCGGAGCCTAAGGTTTTTACTACCCTCCAGGATGTTGTGGGGGCGAGTTCTGGGGAGCAAAAGTTGATATCTGGAGATGATGGGTCCCCATGGTTGTTCAATATACCGGAAGCCTATATATGGATGGAGTCATAAAAGAAATACAAGGAAGAGCAGTGGATGTTGGTGTACTGCTGATAAGGGAAGGAAACGAGTGGAAGTTGCCTGAACAGTACAATACTACTGTTTGCTGACGATACAGTTCTGACGAGCAATAGTGAATGGGAGTTGCAGGCTCTGGTAAATATATTTGGAACAGCGTGTGAAAAATGGAATCTGAAGGTAAATGCGAGGAAGAGCAAGGTTATGCTCTTTGAAAGGGGTGCAACCACAGAGTGTGAGGTGAGGTTGAATTGCTATGGAGAATGTCAGCTCATTTAAATATTTGGGCAGTGTGTTGAGTAAAGATGTGAGTATGGATGAAGAAGTGAGGGAGAGGGTGCAACAGGGGAAGAGGGTTGTAGGAACGCTGAAAGCAGTAAAAAGAAATAGGGTGGTCAGCATGGAAGTAAAGAAGTCCTAGCATGCCAGTGTGGTAATCCCGACATTGACTTACGGGAGCGAAGCATGGACGTTGTTGGAGAGATCAAACCAAGAGTGAAAGGGATGGAAATTAGTTATTCGAGAAGTGTGTGTGGAGTTACATGGAGGGATAGACAGACGAATGAGGAAGTATGAGAGAGGTGTGGTGTGAATGTACTGGAAAGTGCGAAAAAGAACTCCTTGAGATGGTTCGGCCATTTGGAACGTATGGGAAGCGAGAGAATGACTAAGAGAGTGTACGAGTGAGATGGAAGGACAGAGGGAGATATAAACCAAAGAGAGAGGTGGAAGGATGGAGTTAACCCTTTCACGCATTTATGACGCAGAGGTTGCCAGATTAGCAATAAGAAATAGAGTTCTCTCACTCTTATAATTACCTCTCCAAAATTTGTTTTCTGCCAACAGCTAACTCAAAGACAACTGCAGAGGTTGAAGTAACTAAACTAAAGGTTTCTAAATACCCCTGATGGTAAAAAAAAGGCTTTAAAGTATCCCCAATAGGCTCAACATCGCGTCATATGTCGGAGAGGGTTAAGAAGTATATGCGTGAAAGCGGTGCTGGATGGGAGGAAGGGCGTCGACTGACTGGGAACAGAGGTGCATAGGGGTGTTTCGTTTGTGGCCAATCCTTCGGGGATCAAGGCGTCCGGCAATAGATCTATCTATCTATCTATCTATTGCCGGACGCCTTACTCCCCTTACGAGGGTGGCCATACACAGAATGACCCCAAGCGGACCTATTCCCTGTGAGAGGGACAACCCGAGCCAGTTTAGTAAAGGACTTACAGGATTGACCACTCAATTTAGGATCCGTCCGACTCCGAGGCTCCCTGTGTATCTTGTTAACACTATTTTTCTACAGTGGTGTTCGGCTAATCCATCCACTAACCTGCCTTACCCTTAGGTAAGCAGTACGGATTTGTATCAGGTTTACTCCCCTAGACAGGTTGCCAACCAAGGCTGACAAGTCCCATCCACCCGGATTTGTATAAGGTTGCCTCTCCTAGATGAGTTGCCGACCAAGGCTAACGAGTCCCATCCACCCGGCCTTAGATATATAGATAAATTCATCTTTAGGGCTAATTCTTACATTTTATTTATCCTGTTCATGTACTTTATTAATTTTTGTGCTAATGTAGTTGGTATTTGGTGTAATTTTACATATTTCAGATAGAGGATGTCAACAGAATAACAAATTATGAGCGGAGGAGACGTTTAGGTATAAAGAGTACAGTATTAGCGAGGAGATGCGTACAAGTAGACTGGGATGGTATGGACATGTGGAGAGAATGGATGAACAAAATTGGGTGAAAAGATGCAGGTCTGTGATTATGGAGGGAGCTGCACCGAGGATGACCTGAGCTCGGACTATACGTGCCGATCTCAAATCCAAAAAACTTGACAAGTGAAGCATCCCTTAACAGGGTTGCCTGGAACTCCGCCATTAGGACAAAAGACTGAAACTGCACGTATGTGTGGAGCACTCAGTCTTAAAATTGTATGTATGTATGTATGTATGTATGTATAAATCTGAAGAGCACATGGAATCTATTTAGGCATTATCAGTCGGTATTGCTGGGTAAAGGGTTAACATAATTATCTTTTGGGGTATTTCTTTCATTTATTCATCCTGTTAGTGTGTTTTATTGATTTGCGTGCTGCTGTAGTTGGTATTTGGTGTAATTTTACATATTTTACATAAATCTGAAGAGGACATGCAAATTATTTGGGCATTGTCAGTCAGTATTGCTGGGGAAATGGTTATCATACTGTACTGGTATTCATCTTAGGAAGAGAAGAGGATGTGTAGTTAAGATTTTTGCCCTGAAATGTGTTGTGGAGAAATATCTGGAGAAGCGAAAAAAGTTGTATGCTGCATTTATGGACTTGGAGAAGGCCTATGATAGAATTGATAGAGAAGGTATGTGGAAAGTACCGGTACTGAGAATATACGGAGTAGATGGCAAGTTGCTGAAAGCAGTGAAGATCATGTATGAGGGAGCAAAGGTGTCAGTATGTGCGGATAATTAACAGAGCGAGTTCTTTGATCTGAATGTTGGGTTAAAGCAAGGGTGTGTGTGATGTCCCCATGGTTGTTCAATATATACCGGTACAGTATATGGATGGAGTCATAAAAGAAATACAAGGAAGAGCAGTGGATGTTGGTGTACCGCTGATAAGGGAAGGAAACCTCGTTTCCTTCCCTTATCAGCGGTACACCAACAACCACTGGAAGTTGCCTGAACAGTACAGTACCGGTACTACTGTTTGCTGACAATAGAATTCTGATGAGCGATAGTGAATGGGAGTTGCAGGGTCAGGTAAATATTTTGGAACAGTGTGTGAAAAACGGAATCTGGAGGTAAATGCTAGGAAGAGCAATGTTATGGTCTTTGAAAGGGGTGCAACCATAGAGTGTGAGGTGAGGTTGAACGGCCATGAAAAATGTCAGCTCATTTAAGTAATTGGGCAGTGTATTGAGTAAAGATGTGAGTAGGCCTATGGATAAAGAAGTGCGGGAGAGAGTACAACAGGGGAAGAGCGTTGTAGGAACGCTGAAAACAGTAAGAAGAAATAGGGTGGTCAGCATGGAAGTAAAGAAGTCCTTGCATAACAGTGTGGTAATCCCGACATTGACTTATGGGAGGGAAGCATGGACGTTTCTGACTGGGATTGATCATTGATAATCATCGGTTATGCTAGTTGGAGAATTAGTGGGGTAGAATGCAGAGTTCGGGCGTACCGCCAGCCTTCTTTACACTACACGGAGCAGCGGCGAACGCTTGCCATCACGTTCCTGTCTATTTTGATTGATTTTGGATAAATAATCAAAGCCCCCCCCCCCCTCATGACATATTGTATTCATCATATATATTGCCAGCAGGGGACAAATAACCTGAAAAAATCGCCTTCAAAATGGACGCGAACTTAACCGCGATGATCGACCTATGTAAACATGACGACTGTACGCCCGGACTCTACATCCATCCCAATTAGTGTATTATTTATACCTTAACTTCAGCATATATTGTTCTACTTTACCATGCCTACACCTAGGCAGTGCTAGCTAAACTTAACTTTTCAAAATAGGCTTCGCATATTTTTATTTTTTATTTTTAGGCTATAGCCTAGGTACCGGTAATATGTTTTGGGAAGGATGTACTATCCGGGCGTACAGTCGTCATGTTTACGTTGTGTTCTGGTGGTTATGTTTCTGTCTATTTTTACTTTTTTCTCTGTAATTAGCCCCCTGCTGGCAATATAGGATACCGGTATATGATAATGACAATAAGTCATGGGGGGGGGGGATTCCCACAGCAGTCAAAATAAAAGGGGAGGTGATCGCGAGCCTGATAGTACGGAATCGTAAACAAGGAGGGTGATACGCCCGAATACTACATCCTTTCCTATGTTTTTTGTAAAGAATCACCTCCATTTTTGTTGACTGCGTAGGATACAATAATATTCCTCAAACCCCCATGACTTATTGTCATCATCATATATATTGCCAGCAGGGGGCAAATAACTGAAAAAATAGCCATCAAAATAGACGGGAACTTAGCCGCGAGGGATCGACCTATGTAAACATGACGACCATACGCCCGGATACTACATCCTTCGAAATGGATGTAGATTCCGGGCGTATGGTCGTCATGTTTACATAGGGCAATCGCCGCGGTTAACTTCGCGTCTATTTTGACAGAGATTTTTCCGGTTATTTGCCCCCTGCTGGCAATATATATGATGATAACAATATGTCATGAGGGGGGGGGGGGGGTGAGGGGAGTCAAAGCCCCTCCTCAACATATTATTGCATCCAAAGGCAGCCAAATAGACGGGAACATGTTGGCTAGCGTCTGACGCCGCTCTGCGTAGTGTAAACAAGGATGGCGGTACGACCGAATTCTACATTCTACCCCATCCTTCCCCATTATTGTATCCCACGGCTGGTAACTAAACAATTTACCCAACACCTGGCCGCGGGATACAATAACTACCGTATTTTGAAAAGTTATGCCTTGAGGTGTTGTGGATAAAAAATATTACTCTAGGCCTACAGTATTTTGAAAAGTTTGGCCTAAGTCTGGCATTTTGGCTTGACTAGAACTGCCAACGTGTAGGCATGGTAAAGTATGGTATTTTGGTTTGGCTAGCTCTGCCTAGGAGTAGGCATGGTAAAGTAGAACAATATACGGCAAGAATGTTAAGTGCGGGCGTACCGCCAGCCTTGTTTACACTACGCGTAGTGGCGTCAGACCTTTGCCATCATGTTCCCGTCTATTTTGACTGCCTTTGGATACAATAATATGTTGAGGGGGGCTTTGTCCCCCCTCACCCCCCTATGACATGTTTTCATCATCATATATATTGCCAGCAGGGGGTAAATTACTGAAAAAATCGCGGTCAAAATAGACGCGAACTTAACCACGGCGATCAACAAATATAAACATGACGGCAGCGGTGGCTGGGGAGGCGTCGGACCTTCGCAATCATGTTCCCGTCTAGTTTGAATGCCATTGGAAGCCCCCCATCACCTCCCCATGACATATTGTCATCATCATATATATTGCCAGCAGGGGGCAAATAACCGAATTAATTGCCGTAAAAATAGACGTGAAGTTAACCGCGGCGATCGCCCTATGTAAACATGACGACAGTACGCACGGAATCTACACCCATCCCCATTATACTGTAGTTAAGGAATAAATAATACACTAATTTCCCAACTAGCCTAACTGATGATTATCAATGATCAATCCCATTCAGAAATCCGGTAAGAGTTGTGTTAGCGGGTGTACCGTCCGCTTTGCTTACACAAGCCTAGGCACGCTTGCAGTTACATTCGCGTCTAATTTGACTGCTATTATTGTTGTTGTTGTTGTTGTTCCCCAGGCTGTCTGGCCGAACAGCCCCAAGGTCTTGAGCAAGGCCAAGGCCATAAACGAGCGCCCCCACAAAACCCTCCCTGCTTACCACTAACAAAGCCCGGGTGACCGAAGCCACTCCAAGGCAGGGAGCTGAGGAGGGTGCGGAAACGCCCGGGAAACCATAGCCCCACCCAAGGCCCTGTGCCCCTCAGCAATTTTGAAGGGAAAGTTGAGGGGCAAGGGAAAAATGTGACGCTTTGGCTCCCAATCTGCCAACTTCTAGGTTGGCAGTAGGGAGGTCAATCCACGGAAAAGACGCCGTCACTTGAGATCTAGAAGATATATAAGTAAAAGGAACAGTCAGAGTAAGCTATGGGTATGGCAGAGATCGCTCAGCTCTCACTCTGATAGACCAGCCCATCACCATACTGCTATTATTTGGCCCTGCTGGTAATATGTAATTATGATGATGACAATAAGTCATGGGGAGTGAGGGGGCAATGCCCCCGTCAACCCATTATTATATCCCACGGCCAGGTGTTGGGTAAATTGATTTGTTACCGGTCGTGGGATACAATAATGGGTTGAGGGGGGCTCTGCCTCCCTCACCCCCCATGACTTATTGTCATCATCATATAGCCTATATTACCAGCAGGGGAAAATATCAGCAGTCAAATTAGACGCGAATGTAATTGCGAGCATTCGACTATGTTAACAATCTATTTTTTATTAACTTCACCACAACACCAAACACCTATGAAATAAATGAAAGCACATGTGCAATCCACCAGGATTTGAACTTGGGTTATCACACACAGATTTTTGATACCTTAACCATTACACCACCAAGACGGTTAAAGGTTTATGCACATGCCTATGACTTATTATCCATTCTCGAATACTGGATATTAGTCTAATCATGTTCATACTCCCACCGCACCATGGTAGCCTAATGTTTAAGTGAGAGGAAAGAATATTCATGGGGCACAGATCATATAGAACGGCCTCGCTACGAAATATCCCTGAACCTACTGATAATCTATTTTTTATTAACTTCACCACAACACCAAGCACCTCCAATGAACTGTCCAGCGGACTGTACGCCCGCTAACACAACTCTTGCCTTCCTTATTTCTCTTACTCAATTACTGAAGCCTTTCACACTTAATGGGGTTAGGCCTAGGCCTAGCCTAGGGCTTAACATAGGATACTGTTTGGGGGTTGGGAATAGGCTCAGGCTGCTTTAGTCCTAATTAGGTAAAAATAAACAACTATGAAACACTATATTTCTTGAAGAAAAAAAAACATGGTTAATAGGCTAGGGCATAGAGTACAGATTGGATAGAGAGGAAAGAAAGACGCTACAAATCTGAAAATAGCGAGCCGCGCGTTCGAGAAATGGCAGCACGAACGCAAAGGAAAACGGGAGGGTCCCCATTAACCCTCTCCGACATATGACGCAATTTTGAGCCTATTGGGGTTACTTTAAAGCCTTTGTTACCATCAGGGGTATTTAGACACCTTTAGTTTAGTTACTTCAACCTCTGCAGTTGTCTTTGAGTTAGCTGTGGGCAGAAAACTAATTTTGGAGAGGTAATTATAAGAGTGAGAAAACTCTATTTCTTATTGCTAATCTGGCAACCTCTGTATCATATGTGCGTGAAAGGGTTAATTCGTAATAATCCCTACCTTGTACTAATAAACTAATAACGCTATTAATAATAAATTCTACGCTATCCAGAGACTCTATAGACATGACAGAGTTAAATAGACATAAGTAGAGGCTACTGTAAAGGCCAGATCATCGTGAAATTGTCGTAATTATGAGGAGGTTCACAGCCACGTCTCTTCTACCTCCACCATTGTTGTTGTGAGAGTGGGGAGTTGCCAACGTCAAACATGCTTGGACAAAATATCCCTAGATGTCATAAGTATAACCTATGAACGTATTTCATGAAATTTCCTGTTTTAGTGCAACTTTATAAATTAACATCTACATAACATGTAACTAATAATATATATTCAAAATTACATTTTAATTCTTGTTGTGTTGCTTGTAGTTATACAGTTTACATCATATGTAAGTATTTTTTTATATTGTATAAATTATGTATTCCTAATATTTTCCTCTTGCTTTTATATACCGGTATATATATTTTATTTTAAATAATTTACAAGTGTTTTTACCAACATTAAATCACTCTTAAAGACGTTCCCTCTTTAACCCTTTCACGTCTTTGACGCAATTTTGAGCCTATTAGGGATACTTTAAAGCCTTTGTTACCATCAGGGGTATTTATAAACCTTTAGTTTAGTTACTTCAACCTCTGCAGTTGTCTTTGAGTTAGCTGTGGGCAGAAAACCAATTTTGGAGAGGTAATTATAAGAGTGAGAGAAATCTATTTCTTATTGCTAATCTGTCAACCTCTGCATCATAAAAACGTGAAAGGGTTAATCTGTTGCCCCTTCATTTTGCGGAATTTCCCTTAACTTTGGTAACACTGCAAACAAGCCAGGCGCACAGATATCAAGGAGTATCTAATAAGGAAAACCGACCGAGGTGTTTTGGTTGTATGTCCTACAACAGTCCTGCCACCAAATCCCTAGGCCGCGCGGCAAAATAACCGTGTGATGTCACGCTTTCGCCTCTATCCAATCTGTACTCTATGGGCTAGGCCTAAGGCCGATGTAGGCTAGTCTTGTTGAACGTTACCGACCTTTTTATCGGTACTGACTCAGAAAATGTTAGTAAGAGGGAAAGTCTATGCCTATTATTAATATGGGTAGCCTAGGCCTAGTATGGGGTGCATTTTGAGCTTTATGTATACGATAACATGCAATGGGAAAATATAAACGAAATATTCAATGACACGAAACAGACAATTGGCAGCTAAGGCCAAAGCATATACAGTATACACTAACGACACAGGTTCAATTACGTATTTTAATAAAATGTGTGGCGGATTTAAGGAAGATAAGTTTATTCTAGCCTACCTAAGACTGAAAAGGTCCGCTCATATAAAATGTAAATTAATAATAATGATACCGGGAGTATAACTCACTATTAAATCACCATAAAATATTGTAGTTAGGCAAAGTGGAAATGCTGATGGATGGTAGGCAAATGGCTACTATTCAAACAACATTGGATGTTTACCTCAAGGTGACCGCATGGGTGCACCTGAACAAATAAAGAAAATATAAGGTTGAAGAAAGTTAAATCATGATAATAAGGCTTAGCTGTCGGTCGGTCGGTCTGTCTGTTGGATGAAGTTGAGTTTAAGTTAATGATGAGAGCTGGATGAAACCGGAACCAGGTCGCGGCGAACTAAGGAGTGGAGATGTTGTCTCGTTGGTAGACTAAGGAGCTCTGACGCAGTGTGCCACAATCCGAGACGTCATCGTCTTGCGCTACGAATCTAGCGGCTACTGCTAAGTTTGTAGCAGATATCTAGCAGTAAATATCGCACCGCTTTTATAATATTACGACATGGCTATATGATAAATCATATATGCATTCCTAAAGACTCTTAAATACTATCTATCTATCTATCTATTGCCTGACGCCGTGATCCCCGAAGGGGTGGCCACGAACGAACCGCCCCCATGCACCTCTGTCCTCAGTCAGTCGACGCCCCTCCCCCCAACCAGCACCGCCTTCGTTCATGTAGTTCCTCACTCCATCCTTCCACCTCATATTCGGTCTACCTCTCCCTCTCTGTCCCTCCACCTCGCTCTCGTACACCCTCTTAGTCATTCTCTCGCTTTCCATACGTTCCATATGGCCGAACCATCTCAAGTTGTTCCTTTTCACACTTTCCAGCACATCTACCTCCACACCACACCTCCTTCTTACTTCCTCATTAGTCTGTCTATCCCTCCATGTAACTCCGCACGCACTCCTTAAGTAATTCATTTCCACTGCTCTCACTCTTGGTCTGAGTCTCTCAACCAACGTCCATGCTTTGCTTCCGTAAGTCAGTGTCGGGATTACCACACTGTCATGCAAGGACTTCTTCACTTCCATACTGACCACCCTATTTCTTGTTACTGCTTTTAGCGTTCCTACAACCCTCTTCCCCTGTTGTACCCTCTCCCGCACTTCTTCATCCATAGTTCCATCTTTACTTAAATACTATACTTTCGTATAATAGGCCTTATTTAACTTATTAAGCTTACATACTGTACAAACTGTATTTAGGGTATGATACATAGAAAATTTATGTTATACCACTGACTATCGTGAATCCACGATACACTCCCCCCCCCAAACATAATACCTGAACCCCACCTTATAACTAGAGTTGCCCAGAAGCAATCTTGTGTCGCCACATATCAACGGCGCCATGGGCTGCGCGTCTGGGTATAGTCCCGATCCGAGGCGGATCCCCAACGGGTTGCGGTGGATCAGCTAAGTTAGCCTCCTCGGATCCAGCATCATCAGGTGGAGCTTCTTCTTGTGTAGAAGAGCCAAGATCCATAGCGTACAGTCATGCGACCGGACGAATTGTAGTCCCAGTAGCTGTCTTGAGCAGCACCACTCGCCCTACTGAGCCCTCGCCCTCGTACACCTTCACTACGCGGCCCAACTTCCAATATAATCTAGGACTTTCATCATGGATGAATACAATCTCGCCTACAGAGGGTGCTGATGGTTGACCAGCAGTTTTAGTCGCCCTCTCACGCAGTGCCAATAAGTAATCATTCACCCATCTCTTTTTAAAATCACCAATAACCCTAGAAATATACTGGTACCGTCATGACACCGCAGCCTCGGTGAATATCGAAGGGTCCTCTAACTCTGCCTGAGACTGCAAATCAGTAGGAAATGCAGTCAATGGCTTGCCGTAGAGCAAATGCACTGGTGTTAGTGGCAGTGGTTCTTGCAGGTCGGTATATACATAAGTGAGAGGACGATCGTTAACAACCGCCTCGACTTCAGTGAGCACAGTTACTAGTTCGCTCCTTTTTAACAAGGCGCGTCCTGCAACCACCCGTAAGCCTGACTTCACGATGCCTACACACCGTTCCCACATTCCAGCAAACCATGGCGCTTTGACTGGTATAAACTTCCATTCGCAGCTCCGCTCTCCCAAGTAAGCAACAACTGTTGGATCGTCGCTCATATCTATCAAGTACCTAGAAGCTTGAAGAAAAGTGGGAGCATTGTCGCTAAGAATAAAATGAGGGAAGTAAACGACGTGCACAAAATCTCCTGAATGCCAGCATAAACTCTTCACAAGACATATTGTCACAGAGTTCTAAATGTATCGCACGTGAAGTGGCACAAGTAAATAGCAACACATAAACCTTGTCCAGTTCCCTAGTTCTCGGTGCGCCGGTATAGTCTAGTCCTGTAACTCTGAAGGGTTCTAGATGATTAACGCGACACTCCGGCAAAGGTGGAGCAGGTCCAGTCATAAATGGTCTTCCTTTCAGTCTACGGCACACCACACACCCTTTGACTACTCGTCGAACTACCTGTCGAACTCTGGGTATCCACCAGTTGAGACGCAATTTAGAAATAACGTGGTGGACCCCGTAGAGCATTACTTCCTCGTGTGTGCGTTGTACCAGTAGATCGGTGACATGGTGTGTTGCAGGCATCAGGATAGGATTGTTGGCACAGTCGTCTACACCTGACCACTTTAGACGTCACTCACATCTAATAATGTCATTCTTCAGGTGTAGCCTTAGTTGACGCACAATGTTAGGCATTTTAATCTTACCAGAACTTCTCATGGACTCTAATTCCTGACTGAAGGAATCCCTTTGAACCCATCTAATTAGTGTTACCTCAGCTGCTTTTATTTCTTCTGCATTTAAGCTTTGACCCAGATTGTTGAGTCGTCCTTGTAGCCTGGCCTTTATGTTGGTGATATAACGCAACAGCCAAGCTACAACCCTGACTAATTTGTTGTACCCACCGATCCTTACCCACTCTAACATAGGACTCGGTGTTGATGTCGGCTGAATGACAGCTGTCACCGTTTCTAAAGGCAAAGCTATCTCCACCTCGGCATTCCATACAGCCCAATCCCCTTCATGGAGCAGCCATTTTGGGCCTTGCCACCACAGGTCGGACTTATAATATAATCGGTAATATATAAAAGTCATGTGCGTTCTCAGATGGATTACTGTTCACCTCTGTGGGGTGGAAGTGGAGTGGTTGCATTGAGGCAGTTGGACAAAATTCAAAATAAAGCTATTAGATTAATCAATAACCCTGCAATCACACAGGACCTTCCTACATTATCCATACGAAGAAACGTTGCATCCCTTGCATTATTCTACAGATATTTTCACAGCAATTGTTCCGAGGAACTTGCTTCAATTGTGCCGCCTCTCCACATCTTTCCCCGTAGAACTAGGGCAGCTGAGAGCGCCCATGAATTTACACTTTCTCCTCCACAATGCAGAACTTCTGCTTATCAGAATTAATTTATCCCCAGAGCTACTACTCTTTGGAATTCACTTCCCTCGAATTGCTTTCCACAAACTTACAATCTACAAATGTTTAAATCCAGTTGTTACAAACATTTTATGAATGGAGGATGCCTTTAGGCACATGGATCTTTTTGTTTTATCTGTGTTTTTCCTTCCTCCGTTCATTGTCTCTTAAAAAAAAAAAAAAAAAAAAAATCAATTTGGATGCCGCTACTCCCCTACTTATTAAGTCACTGGGGTTGTCCTTGGTTGGTACATAATGATAGATAGCGTTTGGTAGTAGGAATCGTATTTCATCCACCTTATTGTGCACATAGACGGGCAATGTCCTTTGACTATGCACCCAGCTTAGTGCAATTTGGCTATCGCACCATACGTGTACCGCCCTTAGTTGCAGTTCCTTATCGTATGAAGTGCGTACATGGTTAACCAAACGTCCCAATAGCAGCATGGCAGTTAGTTCCAATTTGGGAATTGTGACCCTCTTTACCGGTGCAACCTTAGCCCGGGCGGTGAGTAAATTAATCCCAAACAAGGTAACACAATAAATAGCTACTCCATACGCTGTGGCACTCGCATCACAGAATGCATGTAAAGAAATGGGTCCAAATGCGGCCACTTGGCGCGGTAACTCTAAAGTACATAGGGTGTCATAATCTTCAAGTAAGGACCTACCCTGTTCAACAAGATCGTCGGGTAATTTTTCGTCCCACCCCACATTGCGTCTCCATATTTCTTGTATTAGAATCCTAGCTCTGATGGTGACAGGTAATACTAAACCCAAAGGATACAAAAATTGCGCGACTTTACTCAGCAGACTACGTTTTGTGTGCATCCCTGTCTGTTTAGTATAATCTTTGTTCCAGTACATCAGTGTGTCTTTCCCTGGTTGCCATATCATCCCCAAGATTCTGGCATAATTCAGAAGCTACCCCATCAATAATTAGACCATCCCGAAGCAACACAGAATTTGAAACCCACTCGCGGAGAAACAGATGGGCCTCAGTCAACAACCTACTAGCCTGCCTATAGTTTGCGACTAGTTCCTTTTCACTATCACTAGACCCCTGCAAATTGTCTATGTATAATCCGCGAGAGAGTACAGTCGTGTCTTCTTCAGAATCATCAAGATGTTTTTTAATGGTCGCGTTTAATAGAAATTGCGAACACGTAGCGCCAAACAAGACTACCCTAAACCGATAGGTCACTATGGGACTCTCCGGGTCGTCGATGTTTTTGAACCAAAGGAACCGGGTGACGTCTCGATCCCCCTTCTGCAATTTCACCATCAAGAAGGCCTTTTCTATATTGCTGGTGAATGCGTAACGTCCCAGTCTAAAGCGCAGTAATTGCTGCGATAGGTCCGACACCATGGAAGGGCCGGTCAATAGACAATCATTTAGACTGGGACTATGGCCTAGGTGGGCTGAGCAGTCATATACCACCCGGATGGGAGTGGTAACACTGTCCTTCTTCACCCCATGATGTGCGAGGTAATGGACTTTCCCGGCACTCCCTGGTTCATCCACATCGACGACCTCGATAAACCCTCGGTCGAGATAATTTTAAAAAACCTCGTCATAAGCCTTGTAGGTGCTAGGTTCTTGGGTTAGTTTCCGCTGCAAGGCGCGTAACCTACCCATCGCTAAACCATAATTGGTTGGCAAACTGATATTCTCATGTTTCCAGGGTAGACAAACTTCGTATTGTTTTTCCGTGGTCAAGTAACGCACAGATTCCGAGAACTTCTCTATAGCGAATTTTGATTCCTGGTCATTCTCCACAGGTTTAATTCCTATGTGGTCTAGTTTCCACAGTCTTTCTAGATTGAACTCGGCAGCTAATTTTGGGTCCTCAATGTGATTATCTTCTTTGGTGAACTCTTCTGCCGCGGTCGTGCTCATCCTCAACACGGATACCGTGTCAACCAGAACATTTGACTGGGTAGTTTGGACTGTACCGCTCATGCAGTAGCCAAAATTAGTGGGGATCAAGATCACTCCACTCTCTCTTTTAAAACCAGGGTGTACTACATCATAATAATAATCTGCTCCGAACAGTATGTGCAGCTCCTTCAAGTCACCTATGGGATCAGACAGGTAAATACCTTTCCTACGAAGTGCATGCTCTACTTTATTAATTCCTACAGATTGATAGTCTGGGTGTTCATCTACCACTACACACTGTAAGAAGTGTTTCTTCTCACGGTAGATGTAAGCAACTTCAACAACTTCGTAGTCTCTACTGTCGGTCACTCCTGTAAAACCTTGCAACCTAAGGGTCTCACTACCTACTACACAGTGTTTTAGACCGTCCAGCACCGATCTCTTTTGTGAGCCCTGGTGTAGGAGTAGTCGACAGACTTGTGTCCTGCCATAACCCTCTATGGGTATCTTGATTGTGGGTAAAATGGTGGTGTCCTTCCTACTGCCTAGCATTAGTGTTGCAGTACCCCCCTACATTTTCCTCCTTGACTAGACTACCTGTGGGGCATAATTTGTCAAAGTGATGACCCTCACAGTTGCGACAGGGCCTCAAATAGGAAGCAGTACATTTACCCTGCATACCATGGTCCTTACTTAGACAACCCTTGCACATTTTTAGCTTCCTTGCTTGAGCTAATTTGGCTTCATTGGTTTGATATTTGGTACAGCTTAGCCATTTATGCTTGGGATTGTTGCATAGCCTACATGACATTTGTGGTTTCTTCCATGACTCTTCAACCTTCCCTTTAGAACCTACCATCATATTAATTGAACCCCTTGCTGTTGTCCCTTCTGACCCACCCACTGTCCTACCATTGTTCAATTGTATGTTGCTAATCTCCTTACTAAATGATTCCTTGAACTCCTCCAAATCAAAAGTACAAATTTTATCTAGAATAGCTAGAGGTAATTTCTGTCTTAATTAAGATTATGACTAGCATTTCTTGTGAGGTTACCCCCAACGCATCTAATGACCTTGTGTGACACTCCATATCTGCCCTGAACTTTGTCAGTTCATCGACCCTGTACCTAGGCTGTGCTAAGTTCAACAGGGCGTTCACGTGGGCTACCTTGAGCTGGTCACTGTCTCCATACGTCGCCTCTAATAAACTCACAACACTATCATAATTTTCACCTACGATGGAAAAACCTTACCAAATGTAAGGCTTCATCCTCGAGTTGGCCTGGAAAAACCTTCTACCAAATGTAAGGCTTCATCCTCGAGTTGGCCTTTAAGATAATGGAACTTTCGTACATCGTCAAGTTTTGAATCATGCACTGTTGATTTAAAGACGTCCCAAAATGCTAACCACTCGGTCAAGTTTCCCCTGAACTTCGGTAAATTTAATTTGGGCAAATTGACTTCACGGCGAGGATCTGTTTGTTTGTCAGCATTGCTAGTCGGGGTTATCTCTGTCTTCTTTACCGCTCTTCGCAGTAAATGTATTGCCTCTAAATTGGCAATATCATGGACAGCGCGCTGTTCGCACTCCGCATGAATATCTGGTTCACCCTCTAACCCTGATACTATACTTTCATTCAGGGTAACTATACGATCATAGGTAGTTTGTAGGTACACTAACCTAGCCTCTAGCTGTTCAGGAGTTGCACTAGCCACAAAGTCTTCCAAATTGGACGTTAGCCTAGTAATGAGACCCCTCAAACCCCCTCTCTGGTTTTTCAAGACTGTGATAGACATAATTATAGTTGATTTATCTTCTGGTTTACCAGCCATTAAATAATTTACACGAATTAGCCTAACCCTTCGTCAGCCAATACGGACCTCTATAATAAGCCGCAAACGTGAAATAATTTTATAAGCATACCTTTTGATAATTGTCATATGAACTTACATTTTAGTCCTCATATGCAATATTGTATTTACATTAGCCTACCCTTCGCAGACTAATGTCATTAAAGTAAAAGGTAGAAATGACTATATAAACCGCTGACCTTACACAGTACCACGAGAGATGGGGATATGATTACAATAGTGAAACAATGAAGGAAATATGTGATGGTAGGTCAGTCATAAGTCAAAAAATAGTAAATAATAATGAAATTAGGGAAACAAATACAGGGTTAACAAAAAAATAAAGGAAACAAAAAAGAAAGAAGGATAATTTACTGGGGGAAGGTGATGGGCGGGAAGCAGAATTTAGGAAGTCGCAGGCTTACCACCCCGGCATCACGCTCTAGCCAGCGTTTCGTCATGCCAGTTATCTTATCATGCAGGATCTTGTTGGTGTCAAGGTCTAAATGGACACCATCTATATAAAGATCCTGCAGTTTTGATGAGACCGACAAAAAGCGATGGCGTGTCACTGTCACGTCTAGCCTAGAGCGCAAGGTTCTGTTTATGGAGTTCCTAATTCTGTTAAACTGCTCCGCTGACATTCCCCTTACTCGAGAGCGGTATTTCAGAGAAATCAGGATGCATTTCCCTCCCGTGTCCCTCTCTACAGCCAGAGCCAGGTCCCCTAATGCCACAGCCAGAGCACGGGGATCGCTGTCGGGGGTTATGTCGTTGCCCCCGAAGAGTAAATAGGTGTAGAGGGGCCGGTATACTACCAGCCTACCCCACTTATCGGAGGACTTAAGACTCGTGATGTTAGCCCCCGGCACCCCAAAGTAGCGGAATTGGAACCGCCTATCCCCGGTCGCTCCCCTGTAATCCACAGGGCCCTGGTCTGCTGCCCTCAGTCGGGTTGCGTATGCGTGGCCGAATATCGCTATGCAATCTACTTCGACGGCCACTTCCTGCACCGGGTTAAACCCCAGACCTACACCCCCAGGATCCTTTGACCTACAACCTCCCTCAACATTGCCCTTGCTCATGCCTAACTTATCGGAAATTTAACTGTGGCCCAAAGTCCCGGGTCTGGGCACCAATATGGCAGATTTAAGGAAGATAAGTTTACTCTAGGCTACCTAAGACTGAAAAGGTCCGCTCATATAAAATGTAAATTAATAATAATGATACTGGGAGTATAACTCACTATTAAATCACCATAAAATATTGTAGTTAGACAAAGTGGAAATGCTGATGGAGGTGCTGATGGATGGTAGGCAAATGGCTACTATTCGAACACCATTGAATGTTTACCTCAAGGTGACCGCATGGGTGCACCTGAACAAATAAAGAAAATATAAGGTTGAAGAAAGTTAAATCATGATAATAAGGCTTAGCTGTCGGTCGGTCTGTCTGTTGGATGAAGTTGAGTTTAAGTTAATGATGAGAGCTGGATGAAACCGGAACCAGGTCGCGGCGAACTAAGGAGTGGAGATGTTGCCTCGTTGGTAGACTAAGGAGCTCTGACGCGGTGCGCCACAATCCGAGACGTCATCGTCTTACGCTACGAATCTAGCGGCTACTTCTAATTTTGTAGCGGATATCTAGCGGTAAATATCGCACCGCTTTTATAATATTACGACATGGCTATATGATAAATCATATATGCATTCCTAAAGACTCTAAAATACTATACTTTCGTATAATAGGCCTTATTTAACTTATTAAGCTTACATACTGTACAAACTGTTGTCACTCCCAAATGAGTTTGTAGCCTATATAATTTGTGAGAGAGTTATAGTTGCAAGGCCTGTTGGGGGGGGGGCGGGGACCCTGTGCGAGGCTAGTAGCTAGCTAGCCCTCATGGTTAGTAGGTTGGCGCCTGTAGTTTAGTGTTGCCGTTAGGGCAGCCCTATAAATGAGTTAGTTTATTTAGCCTTGTGTGATTAATGCAGTTTATCATAAGTTCACACAATGTTGACTTTATTAATTTGATTACTTTTGTTGTTAATGAGAGCACAGGCTGCCGGAGAGAATTGAGTATTCTGGCGGTGCGTGGCGCTCCCCTTCTCTCCCTCTGTCTGGCCGTGTGAACTAGAGTGAGTGCCAGAGCTTACTCCAGTCTTACCTCTCGCTCTGTCAACATCTCTGTTTGGTGTTGGTTAGGCTTGCTTCGTGTTTTCCCTTGAATACCGCATAATTCTTTTGTTCTTTATTTGATTGGAGCATAGCAGGGGCTGGAGTCATATTGAGCAAATAGTTTTGTTTTAACATCTTTAGTTTAATATAAATTACTGCATTCATTTCTTCTGTGGCACTCTAGAATATAAGCTTCTTTTTATTCTTCCATGTTGTTTTCCATTATTCTGCTGCATTATATCTATGTGTGAATAGTATTCCTGGTTGGTATCTATAGTGGTTTTTGGGTTGGCCTGTTTACTTACTTTTGGTAGGCCTTTGAGGAACGGGGTTGTTGGGTGTGTGTGTAGGCCTGCAGTGCCATAATGGGCTGCTGTCTTTTTTCCTTCAACCACACAGCATCCTCTAACTCGGGCCTTAGTTAACCCTCTAGGGGGTGGCAGCCAATCCTCAACCTACTAAAATACCAACTCTTGTGCCTTTAGTTTTAGCAGCAATACATTCGGTGCAGTTTGGGACTAGGGGTGGAGCCTGTTACTAGGTGAGGTTGTCCCCATTGTACTCGGATGTATTGAGCTAACCCCAGATGATGTTGTAAGGGTTAAGTCATTAAAGTTGTTTATCCCTTACAACACCACCGCCGTGCTGTGCTGGAGAGAGCCACTCGGTGTATTATTAGGACATAGGCTAGGGATAATAGGCTTGGCACAGAGGTTTATTGCACTGGACTTTCCATGGGTTTTTGCTCTGCATTGTTCTCAATTCCTAAGCAATTGGGTATGATATAGAGTGTTCTGGGAGTCCAGTAAGGGTATGGTTATGTAATGTTGGTGCAGTATAGAATAACCTTACAAGTTCTCTTGCATACTACACGCACTATGGACGAGACTCGGGGACAATAGATATTTTTGTGTCTCCTTGTTACTGCTTTAACCCGTACAGCCCCAGCGACGCGCCTGACGCGTCGGCGATGTATGTAACGCACAGCCCCAGAGACGCGCCTGGCGCGTCACCCTAATTGCGCCGACCGTAACCTCAGGTGTAGCCACTCAAGAGGGCTCAGATTTGTATGGGAACTGTGTACGTATCCCACGCAACCGTGCCGATGGTTGAAAAGTCTCAAAGTCCACGTGCGTGCGCGTGAGCGCGCAATAACCTGGTTTTTTGGGGTAATTGCCTTCAATTTTTTACTCTTGTAAAATACGTTTTCGGGGGCTCTGTAGGACCATTCTTTAAGCTTTTTGAGCGGTTTTTCGTGTTTTTTCCTTTATTCCTAACCCATTCGCTATTGTTTCTGGAATAAAACCATTTTTTGAAAACTGCCCGGGTTCTGGTGAACAAACATTACAAAACTAGCCGGGGCTGGACGGGTTAATAGAGCAAAGAGGAAGATAACCATTTTTCCTAGAGAACCTGCGTGTCTTGGTGTTTGAGTCAGATATTAAGAGCGTGTCTGTTGCAGGGTAGTACGGTGCTGTGGGTTAGGCTATGTAAGCATCTGGTTGCCCCGGCTCCCCTCGTAACACTGCATTTAGGGTATGATACATAGAAAATGTATGTTATACCACTGTCTATCGTGAATCCACGATAAATATATATAGGTTTGTATCACAAAGATAAAATTCATACATCATATTTGGACATACTTAGAATGAGGAGTCTCTGAATTTAATGAGATAATCTTTATGTGTACGATTATATCCAATAGTGAAATATATACGAAATATTCAAGGACACGAACACGATAAATATGTGCTTATCGTCTGAGTCAGTGTTACCAATAGAGCTACTTTAACGCTACATCTTAAAACGCTACATACTTAAATTTAGCTAACATTTTCCCATAACTCCCAGGGATACTCTATAAATATCTAGAACCATAGTAAATTGTAAAACATGCACATCAAACCAACATAAACCCTTCCAGAGTTGTAGCATCATTCTAGAGATGGTTTGCATTGACTATGTAGCAACATGATAGCGACTTTTGAGAAAGGATCTAGCGGTATTTTGTGGTAACACTTAGTACCCTGCTGCAGTTGGTTCCAGTTTCCTTATTCCCTATTCCTTATTCGTAATACTGTAATAACACTCCCTAGGCGATATTATCTATAGTTTTTATTTTTTTATTATTTTTCTATGTGATTGAGGGAGGCAAAAGGCATAACTGCCTATAGCGAGTGCCTCCCCCATAGTTGAAAGAGTGACAGAGTGACTTGCACCAAATATACTGTATACATCTCATTATAAAGAGTATTCATTAAAATATCCAATGGTATCATTAGATCCATTCTAATAACTTAAGTGTTATTATTACAAATAAGGAATAGGGAAACGGGAACCAAATTCAGCTTAAGTTAGGGTTGAGGGAACAGGGTTAAAATACGAGTCACACAGCAATTGTCAAAACTTTGAAGGTCCAGATTATTGTTATTAAAATAAGCATTTGGCAAAGTGAGGAATTGCTAAAAACCTTAGCCAATACTCTGCTATTCACCAAAAATAAATGTGAATTATCATCATAATTTGGTAGGGTAGGTATGTATAGGTAGGTTGTTAAATAATTGGTGGAATTCGTAGGGACTCGAACCTATTTGAGAGAGTTAAAATTTTTTAAATGCATGGATCTGAATGATGAAATTAAGAATTATTAACCCGGCAACGGCAAGAACACTCTTAAGAGATTTTGGTGGGCAAGGGCGAGGACCCTCTTAATAAAAGGTAAGGCCTAAAAAAAAACTTTTAAAAGGCCCCAGTAGCACTTAAAACAAGTGAAATGGTTATTAAGTGAGATAATTCCCTTCCATACCTCCTATCACTACTCCACATGTCAAAATCCCCTCCTCTCCCCCCCCCCCCTTCAATTATCACCTATTTTCCCTGTTATTCCTGTATTTATTGGTATATTTTCGTGTAAACATCTCCAAGCCGGTTCTATGGTGTGGTCATGTGACTAGCCAGTGTGTTATGTAAGGAAGAGGGAGGGGTGAGTGAGTCAGTCTGACTCAGTCAAGCTCTAGGCCTCGCGAGTGGAGGGTCTGCCTCGCTCTGCTCCACAATTCATGAATGAACCGCTCGGCAATAATTCGCGATTTTGACCATCCAAACACTATTCCCACTTGTTTTATTGTTGTTACATGTTACTATCTACATATTAAACGTAAAATAGGCGCATATGAATAAGTAATAACGATATTTATTGTAAAATGACGAATATAGGTGGGAATGGAGCTTAATATTGCCGCCCAGAAGTGTAGTGTTCACTACACCCTGGGCGCGCTCGCCGGGTTAAGCAAAACTAGGGGATGCGGGGAAGCCGAGACTGAAGACTGAAAACGTTGTGTGGGTACAGATAATTATTTGTACAGTTTATACTTTCAGAATAGACAGTTTTCAATGCTGCGGCCAAACTATTCCACTAATTTCTATTCTCTTGGTACCAAAACGTTTGGAATTGCGAGCCTCATCCAACTACGCCATGACTTTGATCATCCACGTAGTTTTCAAGATATGGAATTTTAAGTGTATTTCGATTTTTTTCAAGATTGACAAAAAAAAACCCACGTGCAAAGCAAAACCTTTTCCATAACAATTGCGGAGCATTAGTAGTGGTGGAGTCCATATGCCAAAGTCCAATTATTTTCTTTGAGTGGGAGAGACGGTATTTAAGTATTACATTTTTCGGGAAAACGGATGCCACAGACCTGTTTGGCCACCATTTCGGATGTTTAGCATATCAAACGTTGCCCAATACAAAAACGCACCTTGTGTGAAAGTTTGGTCCCGATCCGACAAGCGGTTCCGGAGTTATTGCGTAACAACCGACGTGGAAAAATAATTTGGAGGAATAAGAAGATTCAATGATTACAATAGGGGTTCCCCGCAGGGTTCGAACCCCTAATAATAATAATAATAATAATAATACTAATAACAACAATAAGAACAACAAAGATATTAAAATTAATATATATATATATATATATATATATATATATTATATATATATATATATATATATATATATATATATATATATATATATATATATATATAAAAGAAGTTCACAACGTTCCAACTTTTGAGAGCCTCCAATACTATAATACCCCCCCACCCTCCCCCACCCCCACCCCTTACAATAGCTTGGAGTTTGTCCATCAATATCGAGCGCCTTGGACTTGATGGGGATGAGAAGGTTATTATCTTTACAAAAGTTTAAGGGAGCCCACCTCGTTTTTTTTTTCTTTCTCTCCCTCTCTCTTTGGCTTTTATATATTCGGCCGCATTCAGCCTACTGTTTTAAGATTTTTATCCCGATCCAGGTGTCAATATTTTCCTGGCGAGCGTTAGCCAGCATATATATATATATATATGTTTTTGTTACAGCAAGTTAAATTTTTACATTTTTCGATAGAAAAATTTCTCCGGCGAAGCCGGATTTCTCCATACAATGCTGGCTCGCTATCGCTTGCCAGGAAGAAATCGACACCTGGATGGAGATAAACGTCTTAAAACAGTTGGCTGAATGGGGCTGAATGGATATAAGCCAGGGAAAGAGAGAAAAGGAGAGAAAGATAAAAAATTGCCGGTGACCTCCCTTAAGTAACCTTTTCGAGGTTATGACGCATTTTGACAGGTAATTCTGGCTATTATTAGTCGATGTCATACAGTTTAGGAATGATCTGTGGGAATAATAAGGGAAAAGACTATCCCAATTAACACTCTGACTTTCATATACCCTTTCTAATCTGAATATAATCGTCTAATAATAGACAGAAAACCGAAAATAAATATGTAATCGGATAATGAAGGGGTTAGAGTTAATGTCCCCCTTGTGTACATGGCGTTATCAGTGATGGGTGGGCTTGTGGATACTACTGGGTGGCTGGATGTTAATTGTCATACCTTGAGGGGCACTTGATAGAGCACATACCTCCGCCTACGCTGGCTGGTTCTTTACCATGAATATCATGGGCCTAATTTTCTTCTGGATCTGGGATCCAAGATATGATCCAGATCGCCTCCTAAATTCAATCACTTCTTCCTTGGCGCATATCCAATCTCCCCACCGAATTTAGTGAAAATCGGTAATTAATGTTGTGAGATATGCCCACCAAATTTCGTGATAAGCTCCAGATTGCCTCCTAAATGAATTAACTTCTTTCTTGGCGCATATCCTATCTGCCCACCCAATTTTGTGAACATCGGTTCACAACTATGCGAGATATCTTGTTTACAGACAAACAGACAAGACCAAATTCTTAGTATTTCTTTTTTGTTGTGACCTTTCTTGGATAAATCATTTTACCACTCTGTCTTAAACAGCTTCCAAGAGGTTAGGTGTGCTCTACCGTTTCCATGGGTTCTTCAGCCCCGAACAGCTTCTTGCTCTGTACAGGGGCACAGTGAGCTCATGTATTGAGTATTGATGGCATATGTGGGGAGGTTCCACCCATACCGCACTTCTCGAAAGGGATGAGTCAAAAGTATTCCGTCTCATCAACTCACTTCCTTTTAATAATTCCCTACACAATCTCTCTACACGCCACAATGTTGCATCTCTCTCTCTTCTACCGCTATTACAATAATCAGTACTCTTCAGAGCTCTCTCAGTGCATACCTCCTCCGTTACGAAGAGTGGGGGGCACCCGCCTTTCAACACACTTCTACCCCTATTCTGTCCCACTCTCTAACTTAATGGTTAGATTTTACCAGTATTTTTTCTACTCAACAAGTAAGCTTTGGCACTCTCTCCTTCAATCTGTCTTTCCCTCATCCTATTACTTAACCTGCTTCAAGCTCCGTGTGTCCAGACATCTTTACTCTAACATACATTGAATTTGGCTCTCTGTCACTCTTCAAACTTTGAGGGAGATACTTGTTACAATCAGGTTTGCCTTTTGTTTCGATATTCGTTCGGTATCAGACGCAGGGAAGGGAAGTATTTGTTTAAGAATACAAGGGTAAGATTGTCTCTTGCATTCCATATCCTCTGTTTTCTTGGCAGCGCTGGAGATCACGAAATGCTTAACCCTTGACCTGATTTGCATAGGCCTACCGTAATTGGTCCAACTTTGAACGGGAAGTGGTGGGAGTCGAGTGGAAGAAGGCAGGGAAGGGGAGAGGGAAATACAAAAAGGACAAGAACAAAGACAAAGAGAAAGAAAGGAAGGGAATGGAGACGATATAATGTGGAATAAGCAGTGAGTGAGTGAGAGAGAGAGAGAGAGAGAGAGAGAGAGAGAGAGAGAGAGAGAGAGAGAGAGAGAGAGAGAGAGAGAGAATGGGGGGGGGGTAAAGTGAAGACGAATAAAAGCAACACGACAACCACAATAATTTATCACCCACAACAATAAAAAAAATAAAAAATAAAATAAAATAGGAAATAATGGGGATTGGGCATGAGCATATAGATAGATATATATATATAGAATAGAACAACTAAATCACATCCACCATAACAATCAACCACATAATAATCATTACAACCACAACTGACCTATCAATCAATATATCAATATGCATGGACACAAAGAGATACAGATTAATAAATAGAGAGATAGCTAGATAGCTAGCTAAATAGATAGATAGATAGATATACAGACAGACAGAAGATATAGATAGACAGACAGACAGATAAAGAGATAGATAGATAGATAGATAGACAGTCGAACAGGCAAATGCATGGACAGATAATTAAATAAAAAGAACACAAGGGAATAAATGAAGTACGAAATGAGAATGGAAGGAATGCAAACACTACTATAAAAAATAAGAAAGAAAACAAAAATAAGAACAAAAACATGATACAGAGACTCGAGAGAAGAAAGCAATAAGGCGAACATAAAGAACACTGGGACAAGAGAGAAGGTATATTAATAAAAAACACATAAAAGAATCACCTCGACAACAAAGACACTGGTGAAAAAAACGGATTAATAATATCAGAGAGAGAGAGAGAGAGAGAGAGAGAGAGAGAGAGAGAGAGAGAGAGAGAGAGAGAGAGAGAGAGAAAGCAATAAGGCGAACAGAAAGAACACTGGGACAAGAGAGAAGGTATATAAATAAAAACACATAAAAGAATCACCTAGACAACAGACACTGGTGAAAGAAACGGATTAATAATATCAGCGAGAGAGAGAGAGAGAGAGAGAGAGAGAGAGAGAGAGAGAGAGAGAGAGAGAGAGAGAGAGATGGGGGGGGTAAGTAATAAGACGGTTATAGAAGTGAGAGAAAACCTAACCCTCTCAGTATTCGGGTGGATAGGACTCGTCAGCCTTGGTCGACAACCCATCTAGGGGAGATCTTATACAAATCCAGATGGATGGGACTCGTCAGTAACCCGACTGACTGCTTGATGGCTGGAGTAAAGATAGAAGTTTAAACTGTTGGTAGTTTTGGAGGGATTTGGGAGTTTTGGGAATGGAAGAATTATTGAAGGATAGTTTGGAGGATATTTGGGATGGGTAATAAGTGAAGAATAGTTAGAAGTCAGAAATACATATAAAGAGTGCTAATTAAAGATCCTGGGCTCAAGTAGAAAGCTTCATTGTTAACTTTTTATGGATTATATATTCTTTAATCTTTAGTAGTCAGCCAAGTTATCTTCATTATTTTACTCTTGATACCATATCTCTCACTGCTCATTTGGCTCGTAATCCCACGTACTGTAGTTTAATACAATATGTGCCCATTCATCTAGTTTAATTGATTTACAATAAATATATGTTCGTATGTTAATTGTATATTTAGTCTAGCAGAGTAAACCATATACATATTCTTACTGCTCACCTAAGGGAGAAGCAGGTTGGTGGATGGACTAGCCACCCACCACTGTTTATAAAATACTGCTAAAAATATAAATAGGCCTCGGAGTTGAGTGGTAAATCCTGTAAGACCTTGATTAAACTGGTACAGGTTGTCTTACTCACGGAGGACAGGTGCACTTGGGGGTGTTTTGTGTATTGCCACCCTCATAAAGGGGAGTAAGGCATTCGGCAATAGGCTAAATAATGATAATAGCAAGCAATAATAATAATAATCAAAATAATAATAATAATAATAAAAACAATAATATTAGTCAGATCTTATATTTAAGCGCAATCCTTCGAGATTCAATAGCGCTGTAATAGCCAACAGAAACCATTACCCATCCCCTTGCTCAAGGGAGACAGCAACCAACCAGGGTTTATTGGAAACACCTACACATCCGAGCGCGACGTGAACACCCGACCTCCTAGGTAGGAAGTCAAGATGCTATCCACTCAACCAACTGGCTGGCAATAGATATGATAAATATATATATATATGATAGATAGATAGATAGATAGCATTCGAGGGTGCGTTTTCACTTTCATCCACTTTATTCTACTCCAATTCCAATAATATGTGTTCTTCAGAGCTTTCTCAGTATACTGTATACCTCCTCCCTTGCGGAGAGTAGGTGGCACCCACCTTTCAAAAACATTCCTATCCCATCTGACCTACTCTGTAAGCCAATAGTGAAACATTTTCCCAGTCTTTCTTCCACACAAGTAAACTCTTGAACTCTCTCCCTCAATCTATCTTTCACTCATACCGGCTTAAAAAAAAAAAAAAAACAAAAAAAAATACAAAGTGAGACAACCCCGAGGAGCGATTCCTGGATGCCACCTATAAGGACATTTTGACATTTTCACCCCATCATACAATAGTTTTATACTTATTGCTTACACTCTTCAATAATATATATTTATTAATATCGTAACCCACAAATTAAATTATTGAAAGCATATGATCCTCCGGGGATTCGAACCCACGACACCACATACAGAGCTTACACGCTCTAACCATCATACCACTAAGATAGTTAATTTGATATAGCCGACTTCGATTATATCCATTTATCGAATACTGGATACTAATATAATCATGCACTCAGACCCAATTAATTAAAACAAAAATATTTAACTACAACTGATGATAAGAATATAATAACCAGAAGTTGCGGATTCCAGACTCCGATACTGTCCACTGATAAACTTGCTCGTGAGACACTGTATGGTGTGAAGTCTTGGGGGTTCTGATGAGTTTTAAACATAACTAGCAGGGGTATCCGGCGTTGTCCGGGTTTAAATTCTACCATAATCACCATCACTACTACCACCACTACTACTACCATAATCACCATCACTACTACCACCACTACTACTACCATAATCACCATCATCAATCACTACTACCACAATCATCACAATACTACTACTACCATAATCACCGGTCTCGACCTCCCTGTGCCTCATTAAACGGCGACCTCGATTTCGGCCGCTAAATGACCTCCGATTTTGTATCTGACCTCATCCGTACCCCCACTTTGGGAGGCTGCGAACAATGTTCGTTCCATACACCTTTTCGATCGGAGGCCTCCTTCTGCCCCAAACGGCCATTTTGTTCATTTTTTTTCTTCAATTTCGGCCTCGAAATGACCTCCGATCGTGGACTCGCACCCTCAATGACCTGACCCAGGTCAATTGACACCCACATGCAAAGTTTCAGCTCCCCAGGTCCAAAACTATCTATCTATCTATTGCCTGACGCCGTGATCCCCGAAGGGGTGGCCACGAACGAACCGCCCCCATGCACCTCTGTCCCCAGTCAGTCGACGCCCCTCCCCCCAACCAGCAACGCCTTCGTTCATGTACTTCCTCACTCCATCCTTCCACCTCTCATTCGGTCTACCTCTCCCTCTCTGTCCCTCCACCTCGCTCTCGTACACCCTCTTAGTCATTCTCTCGCTTTCCATACGTTCCATATGGTCGAACCATCTCAAGTTGTTCCTTTTCACACTTTCCAGCACATCTACCTCCACTCTACAAAACTGCGGCCGCCTATTAAGAACACACAGACAGACAAACAAACACACGAACTGATTTAATAATATAATTATTGATGGTTGTTATTCCTTTTGATAATATCGAGACATCTTTAGTATGCCCCTAGAGTTATATGAATATATATATAGGCTATATAAAAATACTCGAACTATCGCCCTCCCTCCCCCCCTTCCCCCTCCGACTCGGTACAGGCTCAATATGTCCATTTTACGTTAGATATATTAACATAATAAAACACGACAATCAAATAACAAATTGTAGAGCCAAAGACAGAGAAAGAATAAAGAAGGAGTAGCAGTATATAAAGGGTAAGTAGCAGTATAGAAAGGGTAAGTAGCAGTATAGAAAGAGTAAGTAGCAGTATAGAAAGAGTAAGTAGCAGTATAGAAAGAGTAAGTAGCAGTATAGAAAGGGTAAGTAGCAGTATAGAAAGAGTAAGTAGCAGTATAGAAAGAGTAAGTAGCAGTATAGAAAGGGTAAGTAGCAGTATAGAAAGAGTAAGTAGCAGTATAGAAAGAGTAAGTAGCAGTATAGAAAGAGTAAGTAGCAGTATAGAAAGAGTAAGTAGCAGTATAGAAAGAGTAAGTAGCAGTATAGAAAGAGTAAGTAGCAGTATAGAAAGAGTAAGTAGCAGTATATAAAGGGTAAGTAGCAGTATAGAAAGAGTAAGTAGCAGTATAGAAAGAGTAAGTAGCAGTATAGAAAGAGTAAGTAGCAGTATATAAAGGGTAAGTAGCAGTATAGAAAGTGTAAGTAGCAGTATAGAAAGGGTAAGTAGCAGTATAGAAAGGGTAAGTAGCAGTATAGAAAGGGTAAGTAGCAGTAGAAAGAGTAAGTAGCAGTATAGAAAGGGTAAGTAGCAGTATATAAAGGGTAAGTAGCAGTATATAAAGAGTAAGTAGCAGTATAGAGAGTAAGTAGCAGTATAGAAAGAGTAAGTAGCAGTATAGAAAGGGTAAGTAGCAGCATAGAAAGGGTAAGTAGCAGTATAGAAAGGGTAAGTAGCAATATAGAAAGAGTAAGTAGCAGTATAGAAAGAGTAAGTAGCAGTATAGAAAGGGTAAGTATCAGTATAGAAAGATTAAGTAGCAGTATAGAAAGAGTAAGTAGCAGTATAGAAAGAGTAAGTAGCAGTATATAAAGGGTAAGTAGCAGTATAGAAAGTGTAAGTAGCAGTAGAGAAAGGGTAAGTAGTAGTATAGAAAGGGTAAGTAGCAGTATAGAAAGAGTAAGTAGCAGTATAGAAAGAGTAAGTAGCAGTATAGAAAGAGTAAGTAGCAGTATAGAAAGAGTAAGTAGCAGTATAGAAAGGGTAAGTAGCAGTATAGAAAGAGTAAGTAGCAGTATAGAAAGGGTAAGTAGCAGTATAGAAAGGGTAAGTAGCAATATAGAAAGGGTAAGTAGCAGTATAGTAAGAGTAAGTAGCAATATAGAAAGAGTAAGTAGCAATATAGAAAGAGTAAGTAGCAGTATAGAAAGAGTAAGTAGCAGTATAGAAAGAGTAAGTAGCAGTATAGAAAGAGTTAGTAGCAGTATAGAAAGGGTAAGTAGCAGTATAGAAAGAGTAAGTAGCAGTATAGAAAGAGTAAGTAGCAGTATAGAAAGAGTAAGTAGCAGTATAGAAAGAGTAAGTAGCAGTATAGAAAGAGTTAGTAGCAGTATAGAAAGGGTAAGTAGCAGTATAGAAAGAGTAAGTAGCAGTATAGAAAGAGTAAGTAGCAGTATAGAAAGAGTAAGTAGCAGTATAGAAAGAGTAAGTAGCAGTATAGAAAGAGTTAGTAGCAGTATAGAAAGGGTAAGTAGCAGTATAGAAAGAGTAAGTAGCAGTATAGAAAGAGTAAGTAGCAGTATAGAAAGAGTAAGTAGCAGTATAGAAAGAGTAAGTAGCAGTATAGAAAGGGTAAGTAGCAGTATAGTTAGAGTAATAAGAAGAAAGGGTGGAGAACTAAAGGGAGGTTAATATAGAAAGGGAATAGAGAAAAAAGGAGTAAACAATATGGATAAAGATGCGATACAGGTAAGGTCATGTGGAGAGAGAGAGAGAGAGAGAGAGAGAGAGAGAGAGAGAGAGAGAGAGAGAGAGAGAGAGAGAGAGAGAGAGCTGGCAGGTTTCCATAAGGGGAGGGAGAGCGAGAAAGAGAGAGAGGGGGGGGGGGGGTATAAGGGGTGTGTGAGAGAGAGAGATTGAGAGTGAGTGCGCGCTCCCGCGTGCATTTATATGTGTGTGTGTGTGTGTGTGTGTGTGTGTGTTTTGTGTGAGTTTGAGTGAATGTGTCGTCAAGTGTGAGAGAGTTGAGTGTGTGATAAAGAGAGAGATAGAGTGCGTGTGTGTGTATGTGTGTGTGAACTATAATTACACTCATAAATCTAAACAATCACCCTAACCACCACACCTACAACTATTCAACCACTATCACAATTAAAAACACACACAATTTCCAACACAACCAGAAATACAACCACAAGACAAATACAACCAAGACCAATACAACCCCAACACCAACTACAACTAACCACATCTACCACAACACCAAGCACTACCACGACAGAAGCACAACCACAACTACCACAATAACCAAGTTACATAATTACACCTACAACAACACCAATTACTACGATCGCAATAACCTAGACACCCCAATACAACCACAACTACCACAATAACAATAACCAAGACACACCAACAACAACCACAACTACCACAATCACAATAACTAAGACTCTAATACAACCACAACTACCACAACATCAATTACACAATCGTAATAACCAAGACACACCAACAACAACCACATCTACCACAACCACAACTACTACAATCACAATAACTAAGACTCTAATAAAACCACAACTACCACAACATCAATTACCACAATCGTAATAACCAAGACTCACCCACAACAACCACATCTACCACAACCACAACTACCACAATCACAATAACCAAGACCCATTAATAGAACCACAACTACCACCACAACCACCCACCACCTTAGCAATTATAACTTTGGAAACAAATAAATGCCCATCACAAAAACTAACCCATCATTTCCCTTATTAATCACAACTTCTGACTCGAGGTATCTGTATGTCTGTCTCTCTATACCCATGTCTCTTTATCTATCTAATTATCTGTCTGTCAGTCTATCTATCTGTCTATGTATCTATGTATCTGTTTGTGAATCCATCTACCTGTCTATTGATCTATTTATCTGTCTACTAATCTATCTACCTGTCTATTGATCTATTTATCTGTGTACTAATCTATCTACCTGTCTATTGATCTATTTATCTGTCTATACTAATCTATCTACTTATGTATCTGTTTGTGAATCTATCTACCTGTCTATTGATCTATTTATATGTCTACCAGTCTATCTACTTGACTGCCTAGAAATATTATTGAATGTTCTATTGTTCGATCTTTCAAAAGCCGACTTGATAAATATCTCGCCCTTAACCCCCAATTAACTGCTTTTACAAATGAATACCCTCCCAACATGTATTGTTTTATTCACATTGAATAGTTAGGTTAGATACAAGCAGCCTCGTAAGGATGAATAAATATGTTGTTGCTTGTTTTCCTTTGTACTCCTGTCTTTATCTATGAATCTGTCTATCAATCTATCTACCTGTCTATGTATCTGTCTATTAATCTATCTACCTGTCTATTGATCTATGTATCTGTCTATGAATCTACCTACCTGTCGTTATCTATGTATCTGCTATCAATGTATCTACCTGTCTATGTATCTGTCTACCAATATATCTACCTGTCTATGTATCTGTCTATCAATCTATCTACTTGTTATCTATGTAACTGTCATCCGATCTATCTACCTGTCTATTAATCTATCTACCTGTTTATTTATCTATGTATCTGTCTATCAATCTGTCTACCTGACTTTTTATCTATGCATCAATCTATCTCCCAGTCTATTTCTCTACTTACATATTATGTATATATCTATCTATTAATCTACCTACGTAACTAACTATCTATCTATCTACATATATATTTACATATCTACAAATGTATCTACAAATCAAACAATCAATCAATGCATCTGTCTATTTATGTTTTATCTAGAAACCTGCATATCTATTCATCTATCTATCACATAATCAGTCATATATCTATCCATATGTGTATCCATCAAACTATCTACATTTTCCAGTCTGTGTATAGATGTGTTTGCCCGTGTCAATTAATCTCTCTCTCTCTCTCTCAAAGTATTATTGTCTCTTCTCATCCACTTTATTTGGCTGTAAAGAAAGGTTATTAAGACCGGCTAAGTATCTCTTTCTCACTATAAGTAACCTCACCACTACCGCTATCACCACCACAATCACCACCAAACTCATCACCTTTCTCACTATAAGTAACCTCACCACTACCGCTATCACCACCACAATCACCACCATTATCACCACCAAACTCATCACCTTTGTCACCACCACAATCACCACCATTATCACTGCCACAATCACCACCACAATCACTACCTTTGTCACCACCACAATCACCAAATTTATCAATACCATTATCACCACCATTATCACCACCACAATCACCAACATTATCACCACCACAATCACCACCACACTCACCAACATTATCACCACCACTTTCATCACCTCTACGACCATCACCACAACAACCACTACCACAACAACAACCACCACTACGACCACCACAATTGCCACCACTATTCAATCATTCATCAAAGAAAAATAGGTTGGTTCTTTTCGCCAGTGATTTTTCATATTCTGATGACGGGGGAGGGAGGGAGGAAGGGAAGAGAAGAGGGAGGGAGGGAGGGAGGGAGGGAAGGAGGGAAGAAAGAAGGGAGGGAGAAAATTATGGAGGGAGGGGATAGTGGTTGGGTGAGCGGGAGAAAGGGGTAGGAGAGAAAATATATGTGGGAATGAGAGTGGGGGGAGAAGAATAAAGAAATGTATGAATGGAAGAATGGAGGGATCGATGGTTGAGTGGAGTTACACAGAGTTACATATATACACAGACTACACAGACTTTGCAGTCCCTACTAGGCAGTCCGCCCTTAAATCTTAAAAAAAATGTATATGCTATGGTTTAAGACAGGGACTATAGCGGAAGGCTCTCTCCCCACCTACCAATCCCTCCGACTCTTGGGTTCTATAAAAGAAGGAACCCAGCAGTGTCGATGAAATGTGTACTGGGTATAGTGTAAACGGAAATAGGAAACTTGGCGTTATTATTGTTTTAATACATACATACATGTATGTACTGTACATGCATGCACACTTGCACAGTACACAATCCGGGCTACACATACATAAATAAATCCATACTACACACACACACACACATATACAGTATATATATATACTGTATATATATATATATATATATATATATATATATATATATATATATATATACAGTATATATACCGGTATATATATATATATATATATATATATATATATATATATATAGAGAGAGAGAGAGAGAGCGAGCGTTAAAGGGTGTAGTTAAAGAGATGGAGGGAGACAGATAAATTTGAAGCCAAGAGAGAGGAAAAAGAGGGAGGAATGTCAAACCGAAGGGTGGGAGATAAGTAGATATATATATATATATATATATATATATATATATATATATATATATATTGTTACGTATCTTGATCCTCAAGTGGTTAACTTGATGAATCTAGATAGCACAGAGATATATATTAAGGTATCAGTCAGCTGAAGGCAAAACAAAAGTAAAATCTAATAACATAAATTCCTGTTGTTGCTTCCTTTCCTTTTGGATCTTAGGACTTGGTATCCTTTATTGACTGATACTCTTTAATTATGAAAAATACTGAAACTAATTAAAGTCATGTAGTATTTATAAAGAATTATTATTTAACCGAAGCTTAGTAGGCTATGGTTATGAACCGAATAAGTTATAGCTAAAGAAGGACTATTAATTTTATAAAAAGTCTTGAAAGATAAATATTAAAGTAAGAATATTTCTGTCTCTTACCCTTTTTTGAAATGAATAGATAGTTTTCTTCTATGTCCTTTTATTTATATTTAATGTAATTATTCTTGGTTCTTGTCTTACGTTAATAGTATTATATATTATTATCATCAGGAGTAATATCAAAGTCACATAAAAAGTTAGATATATATTTAATAATTAGTTAAATTTATTTCTTAACCACGTAACATTTAGGTTTGATTATGAGTAAATAAAGTTACAGGATCGTTTCATAGATTCGATTCAGGTCTCACTCAAATAATATGAAAAGCAAAATATAATATTTTGAAGCAAAAGAATTTTCTTCAGCTTAGAAAATCACTAAGTAATATTAACACAGCCATGTTAGTCTAAGGCAATATTACTAATATGAGACAATAGCATCACCGTACTAAGCACCATTAAGCAATGTAAGCTTAATTAAAAGAAAATGAAAGAACTCGTAAGTATTAATATAAAACAATAGTATTACTTTCATCATAACCCAATTACTTAAAAGAGTTGCTTTAGTCCACAAGTTAGTCAACTAAAATAGTTAAGTACATAATAGTAGCGTTAACGTTAATTCGCAATCAAATAGTTAAACACATAATAATAGCGTTAACGTTAATTCGCAATCAAATAGTTAAACACATAAATAGTAGCGTTAACGTTAATTCGTAATCAAATAGTTAAACACATATTAGTAGCGTTCACGTTAATTCCCAATCACATCTCTCACTAACCAACATAACCTAAGTGTTACACTGAACACACTTAACACACATTTATATAATCTGACTGACAGTCACAATCCCATTATAATACTTCACCCCGTCTTCCTCCAGCTGCAAGTTCACCTTCCCCAACTCCAAATGAGACTGATTTGAATGCCCACAACTCGGTCTTATATACCAAACAATGATGGTGTAGGAACGAATCAGGAGGCGGCGGGTGGTGCCGGCTCGAATCATAGCTCCTCGAATCACATAACAGGTGCCTGGTCCACTCACAGCTCCTGGCGTCGATCATACGTCATAGCATCGGTCATTGAGGTGTGAAGGCTAGCATGCTGGTATGGGGCGAGATGGTTTGCCCACTCGCTCGTTCGCTAGTCTGCTTCACCGTTTTGGGTAGTGGGCTCCTTCAACTCTAATTCTAACTCTTAAATTAACATACAGGGCTCCGTATGTCAGACCTCCCCCCTAGAAAGAGTTTAAGGAGTATAGTACAATATTAAAACCATAATACATAATAGATTCACACCAGATTGGCAACAGCAAGATTATAATGAGGATATAATAAGGATAACACCCAAAGTAGGCAACGTCTCCAGGTACCACATCAGAACATAGCCGGAACGTAGCTGGAGCGTTATTCGAACTGCAAGGCATCTCACAGCTGAAGGCTTAAAAGCGCACTACAAAAGCATGATATTTACCTCGCTACAAGGGAGAGCTAATTGCCAAAATCCTCTCATTAAATTATACTTACTGCTGCATGAGGCCAAACTGGTAAATGCAATCTTTGATCCGTGGCAGTGGGTAGGTATCGTTCTTTGTGACAGCATTGACTTGCCTATAGTCCCTACAAAAACCCATGGGCTCCCGTCTGGCTTCGGCACAAGTATGACCGGACTACTCCACTGGCTGAAGGCCCTTGTGATCAGCTGGTTTGAAAAAAAATTAAGTCAAGCTCGACCTGCAGTATACTCCTGCGTTTGTGGCGAGACACGGTAGGGGATAGTTTAATGGGAGTTGCATCCCCTACGTCGATGTCGTGCATGGCCAAAGAAGTGAGCCCCGGAGTATCACGGAACACACTGGGGAGACTGAGATAAAACAGAGATTAGATGGTTCGCTGATCAGAGGGAAGAGACATAGTTTTAGATGGTAATTCCCTCAAAGCCACTGAATTATACTGAAAGTTGGATAGGCTACATGACAAGTCAAAGTCTGCATGGATACCTTCAGGCTCTGGAACAGTCTGTTGCGGATCAGTAAGAGAACTGAAGACTTTGTCCGCACCAGGCTGCCCACAGGTCCTGACATTCACTGCCACAGTGGGAGAATCTGGAGGAGAGGAATCAGGTGACCTATGGTAGGGCTTCAACATATTTATATGGAATACTTGCGTGGGCTCACATGAGGATCTCAGCCGGGTTTTGAAATCTGAAACATACTTGAGGAGGTTTTGGTTCCCCTCCTGGCCAACTAGGCTATCCTGCAATAGTTGCAAAGGACCTCTTACCTGGTGACCGAAAACTAGCTCATTAGGGGAAAAACCCAGGGATTCAGTTGGAACCTCACGAGTAGCAAATAAAAGAAAAGGTACACCCTTATCCCACTCAACTCCGGTCTCTGTACAATACTTACGTAACATTCCCTTTAATGTCTGATGATATCGTTCGAGAACCCCTTTGACTCTCTGGGTGGTAGGTGCTAGACTTTACATGCTCGATACCCAACTCCTTCAGGGACTGCTGGAAAATGTTAGAGGTAAAATTAGTTCCTTGATCACTTTGCACCTCATGGGGGAAACCCATTCTGGTGAAAAATTTGAGCAGTTCCTTGATTACAGTTGGAGCAGAGGTAGTCCTTAAGGGTATAGCCTCTGGGTTAGCGAGTTGCCATGTCCATGATAGTTAATAAATAAATGTTACCTTGGGAAGTCTTAGGCAATGGGCCTACAATGTCCACTACCACCCGAGTAAAAGGATTCTCGAAAACGGGCAAGGGCACCAGAGGATGTACAGGCACCTTCTGATTGAGTTTTCCTGTCATCTGGCAAAGTGTGACACACTTACAAAACTCCACTACATCTGCACGCATTCCTGGCCAGAAAAAGTGGGATCTGATTCTGTCTAGAGTTTTTCTCACACCTAGGTGTCCTGCCAATGGTATACAATGTGCCATTTCCATGATATCTTTACGACAAGGTTTGGGGACTACTACTTGATGGACGTCCCAAGCCCCGTCATCGATTGGTCTGTGTGGCGGTCTCCATCTTCGCCACAATACTCCTCCTTTGAGGTAGAAACATTCACCACCCTCCTTCTCACATTCCTCTTCACTCACGGACCTGGCAGCAAACACCCTGCATTCACAATCATCTCTCTGTAGCTCTACCAGGCCACTAGGACAATTTGGAGGGGTTTCATGGTCATCGTTAGGGTCAAGATGAGCCATAAAGGTGTCAGATAAATCCACCTCAGTTCACATCATCAGGCACAGTTGGAGCATCATTCACACTCTCATCATCCCTTTCATCAACTCTTAGATTCGGTACATTTCGGTCTGAGGGAAACTGCTACTTGAGACATTGAACCGTGTGACAGCACACACAGGGAAAACAGTTGGCATCTCCGTTTCGAGCTCAGCGGTTAGTGGCTCGTTAACAGGGGAAAGTGACAAAATGGGGTCTGGCGGACCTTCTCACCTGCTACATCATTCCCCAAAAGGAGAGTTACCCCAGGCACAGGGATATCTTGGGACCTACACAAAGCTATGGTGGCCTCACCCTGTAGTAACTCACATTCAATTTCGCCTTTTACCAAGTATGCATAAAACTGGCCTCCAGCACCTCTCATTACAACTGGTTCGCCAGGTGGGCACTCAGTGTAAGGATTCACCATGAGGGTGCTAGTAGAACCTGTGTCTCTCAGAATTTTTACCTCATGCATGGCAACCATTTAATCTCACGTTGCCAGATGAAATAAAGGGACGGTAACTGTCCTGCACTGATGGTGAAATTATTATTGGCTTAACCCTAGTGGGTTGCACCACACATGCTACTACACCCCTGTCTAGATGATTTACGTTAGCTGCTAGGTACTCCTTCTGTCGAGAGTCCTGCATTAAAGGAACTTTTGGTGCTAGGTACTCCTTCTGTCGGAAGTCCTGCATTAAACGAACATTTGGTGCTAGGTACTCCTTCTGTCGGGAGCCCTGCATTAAAGGCACACATGGAATTTGAGATACGGCGGCAACTGTCTGCCCCGATCTCTCCGTTTTTTCCTTGGGCCCAGCAGCTGATAAGCTAGGTGGCCTCTCATGCCACAAAAAGTACATACTTTAGGGGATACGGGAACGTTCCCTCTTTGAGCATTACTATTTATTTGGGGCCCACCTCCGTTACCATTGCCCTGAGTCGCATTTTTAGTTGGGGGAACATTTCTATTTTGGCTAACTGGGGAAGACGTTATAGGCTTGTGACTGGGTCGGTCAGATTTGTGATTGGGATACTTAAAATTAGAACTAGAATTATCGTAGGGCTTCTTTCCACGAAATTTGTTGTTGAGCACGTATGTGTCAGCCATGTCAGCGGCGTCAGCAAGACAATCTAAACCTTTTTTCCCCTTTAAATGATAGGATACAGAAGAATCAATTTTCCATAGGAAATTTTCTAACAGGACCAACTCCTTCAGATCGTTGTAGCTTGTGACTTTCTTACTCTTGACCCAATGATTGAAAGTTTTAGTCATGGTCCTGGCAAATACCTTATGGGGTTCTTCTACTTCTTCTGGTTTTTACGGAAAGATTGCCTGTAAGCCTCAGGCTGCAATTGATAGGTTTTTAGGATAGCTTCTTTGAGATTGTCATAATCCTCCCTAACTTCTGCTACTTCTGACAAATACGTGGCTCGAGCCTGCCCTGTCAAAACAGTTTGTAACATAAAAGGCCATTGATCTCTTGTCCACTTCATACCTCCCAGCAACTTCCTCAAAACAAAACAAAGAAATCCTGCACATTATCCTCAGTGAAAGGTGGAATGACACTAGTCATAGTCAATCCCAGAGAGGGGGAGCAATTACGGGAGCAATTGTATTGACATTTAGTTGAGCCGTACGATATTGATATTCATATTGTTCGGTAGTTGCACTGGCATTTATTCTGGCTAGTTCTATACTTGCGTTGGCTTGTTCGGTATTTATTCTGGCTAGTTCTATTTTTAGTTTGGCTTGTTCTAGTTCGAATTTTGATCACCGGTCAAACCAGGTGGCAATTGTACATCAAGTTGGCTAGGTTTACTCGGGATCCCACCAACTGCTCCGTCACCCTCCCCGCCTTCTACAGGGAAACAGGTGGGTTTTTATGGTCTGAGCCACCTCTACTTTAGACATGTTTGAGACAGTTAATTGGAGATGTGAGGCAAGCACTTTCAGTTCGGATTTTGACAGACAGTCAATATCAGGGGATGTGGGTTCTGATTCTATGAAAACTCGAGCATCTTCGTCATTAATTAGTTGAGGCATGATTAATATTTGATTTTTAAGTAGTGAAACGTTAATGAAACTGAGTGAAAACTGTATGAAAACGAATCCTGGCGAGGTCGCCACTCTTCTGTTACGTATCTTGATCCTCAAGTGGTTAACTTGATGAATCTAGATAGACAGAGCAGAGATATATATTAAGGTATCAGTCAGCTGAAGGCAAAACAAAAGTAAAATCTAATAACATAAATTCCTGTTGTTGCTTCCTTTCCTTTTGGGATCTTAGGACTTGGTATCCTTTATTGACTGATACTCTTTAATTATGAAAAATACTGAAACTAATAAAGTCAGTAGTATTTATAAAGAATTATTATTTACCGAAGCTTAGTAGCTATGGGTTATGAACCGAATAAGTTATAGCTAAAGAAGGACTATAATTTTATAAAAAGTCTTGAAAGATAACTATTAAAGTAAGATATTTCTGTCTCTTACCCTTTTTGAAATGAATAGTAAGTTTTCTTCTATGTCCTTTGATTTATATTTAATGTAATTATTCGTGGTTTTTGTCTTACGTTAATAGTATTATATTATTATTCATCAGGAGTAATATCAAAGTCACATAAAAAGTTAGATATATATTTAATAATTAGTTAAATTTATTTCTTAACCACGTAACATTTAGGTTTGATTATGAGTAAATAAAGTTACAGGATCGTTTCATAGATTCGATTCAGGTCTCACTCAAATAATATGAAAAGCAAAATATAATATTTTGAAGCAAAAGAATTTTCTTCAGCTTAGAAAATCACTAAGTAATATTAACACAGCCATGTTAGTCTAAGGCAATATTACTAATATGAGACAATAGCATCACCGTACTAAGCACCATTAAGCAATGTAAGCTTAATTAAAAGAAAATGAAAGAACTCGTAAGTATTAATATAAAACAATAGTATTACTTTCATCATAACCCAATTACTTAAAGAGTTGCTTTAGTCCACAAGTTAGTCAACTAAAATAGTTAAGTACATAATAGTAGCGTTAACGTTAATTCGCAATCAAATAGTTAAACACATAATAATAGCGTTAACGTTAATTCGCAATCAAATAGTTAAACACATAAATAGTAGCGTTAACGTTAATTCGTAATCAAATAGTTAAACACATATTAGTAGCGTTCACGTTAATTCCCAATCACATATCTCACTAACCAACATAACATAAGTGTTTACACTGAACACACTTAACACACATTTATATAATCTGACTGACAGTCACAATCCCATTATAATACTTCACCCCGTCTTCCTCCAGCTGCAAGTTCACCTTCCCCAACTCCAAATGAGACTGATTTGAATGCCCACAACTCGGGTCTTATATACCAAACAATGATGGTGTAGGAACGAATCAGGAGGCGGCGGGTGGTGCCGGCTCGAATCATAGCTCCTCGAATCACATAACAGGTGCCTGGTCCACTCACAGCTCCTGGCGTCGATCATACGTCATAGCATCGGTCATTGAGGTGTGAAGGCTAGCATGCTGGTATGGGGCGAGATGGTTTGCCCACTCGCTCGTTCGCTAGTCTGCTTCACCGTTTTGGGTAGTGGGCTCCTTCAACTCTAATTCTAACTCTTAAATTAACATACAGGGCTCCGTATGTCAGAATATATATATATATGTATATAGAGGGAGGGGGGGGGGTTGAGGGAAGGGTGAGCGAACATTGTAAAATATATAATCAAGTGTATAAAAAGGTATATATAATCAAGTGTATAAAAAGGTATATATAATCAAGTGTATAGAAAGGTATATATAATCAAGTGTATAAAAAGGTATATATAATCAAGTGTATAAAAAGGTATATATAATCAAGTGTATAAAAAGGTATATATAATCAAGTGTATAAAAAGGTATATATAATCAAGTGTATAAAAAGGTATATATAATCAAGTGTATAAAAAGGTATATATAATCAAGTGTATAAAAAGGTATATATAATCAAGTGTATAAAAAGGTATATATAATCAAGTGTATAAAAAGGTATATATAATCAAGTGTATAAAAAGGTATATATAATCAAGTGTATAAAAAGGTATATATAATCATTGGATACACTGATAGTGACTACCCTCTCTATCCTTATATTACATGGTTCAATTAATACCTACATCCATTTATAAGGGTATAGTATTATGAACACTTTAATTAACCTTTCCATACCTTCTATAAACCAATATGTTTATAGCAGTGAAGGAAGATGATACACATTAGCAGAGTTCGTAGGATAAAGCCGATATCCTACGAACGAATTTTTAATATTGGAGAGGATGGTCTTAATTTTATTTATTTATAGTTTTATTTTTATATTTTTGTTATTCATTGCTTATTTGTTATACCGTATATTTATTTTATATTTTTTGCTTTCTAAACCTCCATCAAGCTTTCAAAAACACCCTCGAGATCCCCCTTTCAGATAAATGTGTACATTATTCGGTAAAAAATAGTCCGGTCAATGGCTGGTTCCCCCTAAATTAGGAAAATTAAACTTAAAGGTCTTAAAATTGACAAATAAATGGGGCGAAAGGTCTTAAAATCGCCAAAATAAAAACAAATGGGGCTAAGCTTGAGGAAAATGGAGATCCAGAAAGAAAAACAATACTTAAAATTGGTCTGGCAGCTTATGAGGTATACTTTAAGGAGGATTTTATCACTCAATTTAACCCTTTCAAGACCCGATTATTTATTTCTTTTCAGTTTACTGGCTATTATTAGACGAGTTTATTCAGTTTAGGAAGGGTATGTGGAAGTCAGAGGGTTAATTGGTATAGTGTTTACCTTTATAATACCAAGAGAAGTGAAGGAAGAAAAAGCAAGGGAAAGTAGGAATAAGGGATAGACAAAGTAAGGTGATGATGATAGCAACAACAGGGAGGAAGAGAAGAAAAAGAGAGAATGGAAGGAACAAGGGATAGACAAAGTAGGGTGATGATGATAGGAACAACAGAGATGAAGAAGAAGAAAGAAAGAAAGGAAGGAATAAGGGATAGACAAAGTAAGGTGATGATGATAGCAACAACAGGGAGGAAGAGAAGAAAAAGAGAGAATGGAAGGAACAAGGGATACACAAAGTAAGGTGATGATGATAGGAACAACAGGGAGGAAGAGGAAGAAAGAGAGAAAGGAAGGAATAAGGGATAGACAAAGTAGGGTGATGATGATAGCAACAACAGGAAGGAAGAGAAGAAAAAGAGAGAATGGAAGGAATAAGGGATAGACAAAGTAAGGTGATGACGATAGCAACAACAGGGAGGAAGAGAAGAAAAAGAGAGAATGGAAGGAACAAGGGATAGACAAAGTAGGGTGATGATGATAGGGACAACAGAGATGAAGAAGAAGAAAGAGAGAAAGGAAGGAATAAGGGATAGACAAAGTAGGGTGATGATGATAGGAACAACAGAGATGAAGAGGAAGAAAGAGAGAAAGGAAGGAATAAGAGATAGACAAAGTAGGGTGATGATGATAGGAACAACAGAGATGAAGAAGAAGAAAGAAAGAAAGGAAGGAATGAGGGATAGACAAAGTAGGGTGATGATGATAGGAACGACAGAGATGAAGAAGAAGAAAGAAAGAAAGGAAGGAATAAGGGGTAGACAAAGTAGGGTGATGATGATAGGAACAAAAGCGAGGAAGAAGAAGAAAAAAAATAAAGGAGGGAGGCAGGGATAACGAGACAGAACAATAGGATAAAGAAGAGTACGCAGTATGACAAAGGGATAGAAGGAAGAGGGAAGAGAAGAAGGAAGGATATAGAAGGGTTAGGACAACAGGGAGATGAGAGAAACACGAAGCAAGAGAAACAGGTTAGAAAATGTAGAATCAAAAAGAGAAAAACATTGGATGAAACAAAGGAAGAAAGTGAGAGGTGTGTGTGTATGTTAGAGAGATAAAGAAAGATAGATAGAGAGATAGAGAGTGTGTGTGTGTGAGAGTGAAAGTGTTAGTGAGTGAATGAGAGAGAGAGGGAGTGAGTGATCAAACAAAACATTAGAGGATAACGCAGAGGTATGCGCACTACCGATTGCGACTTTAAGGGGGGTGACCTGCTTTTTTTATCTTTCTCTCCTTTTCTCTCTTTCTCTGGCTTGTATCCATTCGGCCCCATTCAGCCAACTGTTTTAAGACGTTTATCCCCATCCAGGTGTCGATTTATTCCTGGCGAGCGATAGCGAACCAGCAGTGTATGGAGAAATCCGGCTTCGCCGGAATTTTTTTTCTATAAAAAATGTAAAAATTTAGCTTGCTGTCAAACAAAAAATATATATATGCTGGCTCGCTACCGCTCGCCAGGAAAATATTGACACCTGGATGGGGGTAAACGTCTTAAAACTGCAGGCTGAATGGGGCCGAATGGATACAAGCCAGAGAAAGAGAGAAAAGGAGATAAAAAAAGCGGGTCTCCCCCTTTAATGGAATCCCTTCTTCTTCGGCGCATATCCTATCTGCCCACCAAATTTCGTAAACATCGGTTAATATCTTCGTGAGACAGACAAACAGGCAAACGGAGACAAAACATAACCTCCTTCAACTTAAGTGGCGGAGGTAATACGCAAGGAAGAAAGAGAATGGAGAACACGTGAAAGAAAAGTAGATAATAATAAAGATGAAGACAATTATGAAGATGAAGTTAATAATAAAGGTGAATTGAATAATATAGATGAAGACAAATTAAAGATAAAGATAATAATACAGATGAAGATAATAAAGATGAAGATAATAATATAGATAAAGATAATAATATAGATAAAGATAATAATATAGATGAAGATAATAATATAGATGAAGACAAATTAAAGATGAAGTTAATAATACAGATGAAGATAATAAAGATGAAGATAATAATATAGATAAAGATAATAATATAGATGAAGATAATAAAGATGAAGATAATAATAGATAAAGATAATAATATAGATGAAGATAATAATACAGATGAAGATAATAAAGATGAAGATAATAATATAGATAAAGATAATAATACAGATGAAGATAATACAGATGAAGATAATAAAGATGAAGATAATAATATAGATAAAGATAATAATACAGATGAAGATAATAAAGATGAAGATAATAATATAGATAAAGATAATAATATAGATGAAGATAATAATACAGATGAAGATAATAAAGATGAAGATAATAATATAGATAAAGATAATAATATAGATGAAGATAATAATACAGATGAAGATAATAATATAGATAAAGATAATAATATAGATGAAGATAATAATACAGATGAAGATAATAAATATGAAGATAATAATATAGATAAAGATAATAATACAGATGAAGATAATAAAGATGAAGATAATAATATAGATAAAGATAATATAGATGATAATAATACAGATGAAGATAATAATACAGATGAAGATAATAAAGATGAAGATAATAATATAGATAAAGATAATAATATAGATGAAGATAATAATATAGATGAAGATAATAAAGATGAAGATAATAATATAGATAAAGATAATAATATAGATTGAGATAATAATATAGATGAAGATAATAAAGATGAAGATAATAATATAGATAAAGATAATAATATAGATTGAGATAATAATATAGATGAAGATAATAAAGATGAAGATAATAATATAGATAAAGATAATAATATAGATGAAGATAATAATACAGATGAAGATAATAAAGATGAAGATAATAATATAGATAAAGATAATAATACAGATGAAGATAATAAAGATGAAGATAATAATATAGATAAAGATAATAGATAAAGATAATAGATAAAGATAAAGATAATAGATAAAGATAATAGATAAAGATAAAGATAATAGATAAAGATAATAATATAATAATATAGATAAAGATAATAATATAGATAAAGATAATAATATAGATGAAGATAATAATATAGATGAAGATAATAAAGATGAAGATAATAATATAGATAAAGATAATAATATAGATTGAGATAATAATATAGATGAAGATAATAAAGATGAAGATAATAATTAGATAAGATAATAATATAGATAAAGATAATAATATAGATTGAGATAATAATATAGATGAAGATAATAATATAGATAAAGATAATAATATAGATGAAGATAATAATACAGATGAAGATAATAAAGATGAAGATAATAATATAGATAAAGATAATAATACAGATGAAGATAATAAAGATGAAGATAATAATATAGATTGAGATAATAATATAGATGATAATATAGATGAAGATAATAAGATGAAGATAATAATATAGATGAATAACTAGATGAAGATACTAATAATAAGATGAGATAATAATATAGATAGATAATAGATGATAGATGATAATAATAGATAGATAATAATTGAGATTCAGATGAAGATAATAAGATGAAGATAATAATATAAAGATAATAATAGATTGAGATAATAAAGATGAAGATAATAATATAGATAATAATATAGATGAGATAATAATATAGATGAAGATATATGAGATAAGATAATAATATAGATTGAGATAATAATATAGATGAAGATAATAATGAATAATAAAGATAAAGATATAATAAGATAAAGATAATATATAGATTGAGATATATATAGATGAGATAATAAAGATGAAGATTAATATAGATAAAGATAATAATATAGATTGAGATAATAATATAAGATAATAATAAAGATGAGATAATAGATGAAGATAATATAGATTGAAGATTAATATATAGATGAAGATAATAATATAGATTGAGATAATAATATAGATGAAGATAATAAAGATGAAGATAATATAGATAATATAATAATATAGATAATAAAGATGAAGATAATAATATAGATAAAGATAATAATATAGATAAAGATAATAATATAGATGAAGATAATAATATAGATAAAGATAATATAGATAAAGATAATAATATAGATAAAGATAATAATATAGATAGATAATAATATAGATAGATAATAATATACATAGATAATATAATATAGATAAAGATAATATAGATAAAGAAAGATAATATAGATAAAGAAAGCTAATATAGATAAAGAAAGCTAATATAGATAAAGAAAGATAATATAGATAAAGAAAGATAATATAGATAAAGATAATAATATAATAATATAGATTATAATAATATAGGAAGATAATATAGATGAGGATAATAAAGATGAAGATAATAATATAGATAAAGATAATAATATAGATAAAGATAATAATATAGATGAAGATAATAAAGATGAAGATAATAATATAGATAAAGATAATAATATAGATGAAGATAATAAAGACGAAGAAAATAATAAAGATGAAAATAATAATAAAGATGAAGATAATAATAAAGATAATAATAAATATGATGATAATAATGAAGATAAAGATAATAAGGACGAATATAACATTAAATATATAAAACTAATAAGGATGAAGTTAATAATAAAGATAATGATAGAGATGAAGATAATAAGGAGGAAGATAATAGGCTTTCCTTACATATTATTCAAACCTTCCCAACTAACAAGCCAATTAATAAGCTCACCTACCTACCTACCGTCTTACCTACCGATCTACTTACCTGTCTACCTACCGATCTACTTACCTACCAATTTACTGATAATTGCACTCATATACGTAGTACCTACTTACTAATTATCTCACCCATCTACCTACCGACCTACTTACTAATGAAGTAATGATCTCACCCATCTACCCTTCTACCTACCTACTAATGATCTCACCCATCTACCTACCTACCTACCTACTTACTAATGATCTCACCAGTCTACCTACCTACCTACTGACTAATGATCTCACCCATCTACCTACCTACCTACTTACTAATGATCTCACCCATCTACCTACCTACTTACTAATGATCTCATCCATCTACCTACCTACCTACTTACTAATGATCTCACCCATCTACCTACCTACTTACTAATGATCTCACCCATCTACCTACCTACCTACTTACTAATAATCTCACCAGTCTACCTACCTACCTACTTACTAATGATCTCACTCATCTACCTACCTACTTACTAATGATCTCACCCATCTACCTACCTACCTACTTATTAATGATCTCACCCATCTACCTACCTACCTACTAATGATCTCACCCATCTACCTTTCTACCTACCTACTAATGATCTCACCCATCTACCTTTCTACCTACCTACTAATGATCTCCCCCTTCTACCTACCTACCTACTTACTAATGATCTCACCCATCTACCTACCTACCTACTTACTAATGATCTCACCCATCTACCTACCTACTTACTAATGATCTCACCCATCTACCTACCTACCTACTTACTAATGATCTCACCCATCTACCTACCTACCTACTTATTAATGATCTCACCCATCTACCTACCTACCTACCTACTAATGATCTCACCCATCTACCTTTCTACCTACCTACTAATGATCGCACCCATCTATCTTTCTACCTACCTACTAATGATCTCACCCATCTACCTACCTACTAATGATCTCACCCTTCTACCTACCTACCTACTTACTAATGATCTCACCCATCTACCTACCTACTTACTAATGATCTCACTCATCTACCTACCTACCTACTTACTAATAATCTCACCCACCTACCTACCTACATACTTACTAATGATATCAACCATCTACCTACATACTTACTAATGATCTCACCCATCTACCTACCTACTTACTAATGATCTCACCCATCTACATACTTACTAATGATCGCACCCATCTACCTACCTACCTACTTACTAATGATCTCACCCATCTACCTACTTACTAATGATCTCACCCATCTACCTACCTACTTACTAATGATCTCACCCTTCTACCTACCTACCTACTTACTAATGATCTCACCCATCTACCTACCTACTTACTAATGATCTCACCCATCTACCTACCTACTTACTAATAATCTCACCCACCTACCTACCTACATACTTACTAATGATCTCACCCATCTACCTACATACTTACTAATGATCTCATCCATCTACCTACTTACTAATGATCTCATCCATCTATCTACCTACTTACTAATGATCTCACCCATCTACCTACCTACCTACCTACTTACTAATGATCTCACTCATCTACCTACCTACTTACTAATGATCTCACTCATCTACCTACCTACCTACTTACTAATGTTCTCACCCATCTACCTACCTACCGATCTACTTACCTACCTACCACGCTACTATAAATAATCTCCCTCTTCTACCTACCAGTTTTTTTTCCAATTATCTCCCGATTCTACTTACATACCTACCTACCTACTAATAGCCGAACCCATCTACTTATCTGACCTACTTGCCAATTACTTACGTACTTATATTACATACTTTATTATTTACCGATCTATATACCCTTCTACCTACAAACCTACTCACTTACATCCTTACCTACTGATCTACCAAACTACTTACATGACTAGCAACCTACCTACCTATTCACCTCGCTACCTATTGACCTACTTACCTATCACCCCACCTACCGAGCTAGTTACCGACCAACCCATCTCATTATTTTCTCCCTACATATCTCCCCCTCCCCCGCACATCTCTCTCTCTCTCTCTCTCTCTCTCTCTCTCTCTCTCTCTCTCTCTCTCTCTCTGTACCGGCAACGTCTGATATATTTTATTATGGCTATATTTAGACGATTACATGCAGCTTAGGAAGAATATGGGCTAGTTAAAAGGGTTGTTTGAGATAATTTGGAAGCCTTATAGTTGCTAGAGATCTTTCCTAAACTGAATAAAATCGATTAACAGAAGCCAAAATAAAATTTAAAAGATGTCGCCGGTATAGGATAGTTATCCAGGCTACTAACATCCTCCCAGAAGTATCAGTTAATCGCACACTACTGTACTTACCAACCAATCACCCCTACTAACCGAACCAATCATCCTAGTAACCAATAATTATATATCCAGTACTTACATAATAACCACCCACCTACTTACTGACAATCATATGTTTAGTTACCAATCAACCTACTTACAAACCAACCACATCCCTACTAACCAAACCAATCAGCCTCATTACCAACCAGTCACCTCCTACTATCCAAGCTACTAACAACACTCTTGAAGTACTAACACAAAACTAACCTACTTACCTAACAATCAAACCCCTACTAACCCAACCAATCGTTTTACTAACCAATCTACTAACATCCCCTGAAATACTAACTAATCCCACCACACCTACTTACAAACCAATCACATCCCTACTAACCCAACCGTTCAGCCTACTAACCCGCCAAATACTTCTACTAACCGAACCAATCGTCCTACTAACCAAGCTACTAACAACCCCCCTGCAATACCTCTGGACCACCTTCTCCTTCATGTTCAGCCCCATTAGTTTTGAGATTTTAAGACGTTCACCCCACTAGTTTGGCGATTTTAGACCTTTCGCCCCATTTCGTTGTCAATTTTAAGGCAGTTGGTGCCATTTAGGCGTATATTTTTTATTGGCGAGCGATAGCAAGCCTGTAATATAGGAGGAACCGGCCTTCGGCCAGGAAATTTTTCTAACGAAAAATATACACATTTATCTCGAAGGGAGTTCAAGGGTTTATATTTTTTTTATTTTTAAAGCTTGATGGAGGTCTAACGAGGAAACTGAAAAATATATGAATAAATATTATATAAATAGACCCAAAAAAATACCACTACCTTATTAAGGATTAAGGGGGGGGGGGGGTCACGGCACACACCAGCCAATCACCGCCCGGCAGTCATCACGGGTGTCTTCTATTGGTACACCTGTGTCATCTTGGTTTCAAGAGGGCATATTGGAGACTTCATGATTAATTGCTAAGGTCTTTTATTGACATGTTTTGAGTGGCTTGTTCAACAATGAATTAGTAACTACAAACAATACACCACTTATGTAATATGGCGAGCAATATAATCCTCTATCAGCTGAATTAAGTGACACTTATTGCAGAATAGGCCTAATAAACTACTATATATAAGCTATATATACGGTACCCTTCACCATGCAACTTGTCAATTGATTACCGCCTCATCAGAGCACTTCCCGGTACAACACCTTGGTTTAGTCCCATCCATTCATACGCAGACGACTCTACCTTACACTACTCAATTAGTTTTCCTGAACGCCCCAGCCAGCAATCACTCCAAGACAAAGGTAATGAAGCCATGCAACACTTATCTTCTGATCTAACTACTATTTCCAATTGGGGCACAGAAAACCTTGTTACCTTTAATGCTTCCAAAACCCAATTTCTTCATCTTACTACCCATTCAGAACTCCCAGAGAACTATCCCTTTCACTTCAACAATACAAAAATCAATCCTTCATCTTCTCCCAATATTCTCGGTGTCTCTTTTTCTTCTGCTCTCACCTGTAAGGACCATATTACCAGTCTCGCTAAGGCAGCCTCCCAGAAGCTGGGTGTGCTCAACCGCCTCAAGGGGTTCTTTACCCCTGCACAGCTTCTTGCTCAGTACACGGGCACAGTGCGTCCTTGTATTGAGTTTTGTTCACGTGTGGGGAGGTTCCTCTCACACCGCACTCCTAGACAAAGTAGAAAGGAAAGCCTTTCATATCATAAATTCCCGCCCACTCACCAACTCTGCAATCTCTCTCTCTTCGCCGCAATGTTGCATCTCACTTATTATTCTATCGCTACTATAATAATCAATGTTCCTCAGAGCTTTCCCAGTGTATACCACCTCCTCTATGTAGGGTACGTAGTACCCGTGAGTTTTGTTCACGTGTGGGGAGGTTCCTCTCACACCGCACTCCTAGACAAAGTAGAAAGGAAAGCCTTTCATATCATAAATTCCCGCCCACTCACCAACTCTGCAATCTCTCTCTCTTCGCCGCAATGTTGCATCTCACTTATTATTCTATCGCTACTATAATAATCAATGTTCCTCAGAGCTTTCCCAGTGTATACCACCTCCTCTATGTAGGGTACGTAGTACCCGTCTCGCAACACAATCCCACCCCTACTCTGTGAAACTCTCCAACCTAAGAGCGAAACGTTATTCTCAGACTTTCTTCTATTCAACTGCTGAGCTCTGGAACTCTCTCCCGGAATCAGTCTTTCCCTCTTCCTATAACATAAATTGCTTCAAACTCCGTGTGTCCAGGCATTTTGACTCGAACGTCTCTTGATTTTGGCCCTGTCACTCTTTCAACTCTGGGGGAGGCACTTGCTACAGGCAGTTCTGCCTTTTGTCTCCCTCACTCACATAAAAAAACAAAAAACAATCTTCCAAAGGTTACTGGAGATGTCGCCCAGAAAACAACTCGCCCCACATTTGTACGTCGAACTCGCCTCGTTTTGGTGAACTTTCCCCGCGAAGAAGAAAAAGAAGAAGAAGAAGAAAAGGATGGAACTAAACAGTATTTAAAAACAAATACTGTCATAGCTTCATATGAAGGCCTAATCGTCAAAGTCGAATTTATCTGTCATTATCGTCGCAAATCCATCATAAGGGAGATGAAATATAACAAATTATTTGACATAGGCAAGGGATCAGACGGTTAGCAAGGGTTACTAGGTTAAGTCAGGTTAGGTTAGTTTACATTAGGTTAGGTTGGTTAGCTTCAGATCAGTAAAGACAAATAAATAAATCTTCCGGTACTAAAAATTTTGACTGGACGGTCATAGATTTTTACCGAAAAACCTAGTTATGAAATTTAATTCGATATTGGATAAAGCTGCAATTATACCATACAAATAAATACAAAATCAGTGGCGTTTAACGGGGCGAGTTCACCAAGAGTTCGTTTTGGGGCGAACAAACATTGGGACGAGTGGTTTTCGGGGCGAGCAAACTATGGGGCGAGTGGCTTAAGGGGCGAGTCCTCCATTATTCGTTCAAAATAGGTAGGCCAGAAATTGTGAACCCTAACCGCTGTAACTAAAAAAGGGCCAGAGCAAATGGACTATAAATTTCCACATCTATTCCCTGGCTGACCCTTGTCAAATGGTAGAAATATTAGCTCGGTTACTGTAGTCGTTTGATAGTTATAGAGGTTAATATCAGGAGTTTTGGCCCACTTATTTGGAACAGGGTACAGCAAACTATGACGTGTCAAATTCACTATATACATTTGATTCACATTAATATTTTCTTATCATAAATGACCACATATTTCTATATTAACATCAAGTCACAAGTCAGTAATCAAGGTAACCAAGATAGGCACGTGACAAATGCCCGCCCGGGTAATATGAAGCGAGTAGATATGAACACAACTTAAGGGAGCCCACCTCGCTTTTTTATCTTTCTCTCCCTCTCTCTTTGGCTTGTATCCATTCGGCCCCATTGAGCCTATTGTTTTAAGACGTTTACCCCCATCCAGGTGTCAATATTTTCCTGGCGAGCGGTAGCGAGCCAGCATATATATATATATATATATATATTTGTTTTGACAGCAAGCTAAATTTGTAAATTTTTCGATAGAACAATGTCTCCGGCGAAGTCGGTTTTCTCCATACAATGCTGGCTCGCTATCGCTCGCCAGGAAGAAAATGACACCTAGATGGGGATAAACGTCTTAAAACAGTTGGCTGAATGGGGCCGAATGGATACAAGTCAGAGAAAGAGAGAACAGGAGAGAAAGATACAAAACAAAGCCGGTGACCCCCCTTAAAAGACATACAATTCTTAAAATATACAAATATTTATACACAATATAGGTAATCAATATGGCGACTATTATAAATACGTTAGCCAGATTATCCCAATAGACAACTCGGGCATTACATCAGGATTCCAACTCGAGCCAGACTCGTATTTCTGGGCTTACGGATATTTTTTCACTTTTATATCCATTCAGATCGGCTTTTGAATGAGTTTGTTTGCAATTATTTAGTATTTTTCCCGTATCGAGAGTTTAGGCGATATATTGTGATGCTCTTGTTCGAATATATTGCATTTGTTTGGATATAGTTTTGGTTGGGGCAATTGTTTAGATTGTGTTGTTGTATTTGGGTGACATTCAATTTTCACTTTGCATGAAAAGTCGTGGGCGGGAGACCCAGGATCGAACCCCAGTGGGCGAGTTGTTATTTTACAATCATCCCCATGCCCATGGCCTCCCAACCCCTCTCTGCAATTGACTACTTGCGAGTTTCAGCCTATAAGGAAGTTGGAGTTATAGGCATCGATATTAAACAGAATTACTAGCTTAATTACGGTTGTAGTGCATCTATAAATACATACAACCAAATTCACTATACTTTCTAACCATAAGATTGCTGTTTTGTTATTGCATTTCTGTTTTATATCGATGTTTATGGCTCCAACTTCCTTATAGCCTGAAACTCGCAAGTGGTCAATGGCATCATCGCGGTCAATACATTGGTTTCAAACTATAGTGTATTTATTATAAGTAGGCCAAGAATCCTGACCACTAGTCTCTATAACTCAAAAACAACTAGAGTAATAAAGTTAATATTTCAACCATTTGAGAAGAGTCAGTCAGGGATTAGATGTGCACATTTACAGCCCCTTTGCTCTAGCCCTTTTCGATTTACAGAGGTTAGGTGTCACGATTTCTGCCCTACCTATATATAATGGAATATAGGCTCATTTGATCATCCACAGCCATTCCAATATTACGATAACATTTCACATATACCTCACACCCTGTACACAACAATGGCCAGTTGGGCTAACAAACCTCTCCACAAAACACGCTAGATAATCGAATGAGTTGAATGGAGTCTATTCATTCGTGGCCACCCCATCAGGGAGCGAGACCTCTGGCAACGGTATAGAATAGAACAGGAATAAACCCCAACACCCGTAAGGTCTTTTGAACTATTTATTATTCCTTGTAACTTCTTGTACTGTATATCTTTCTCATTCAGACGATTATTGCATTTTCAAAAGTCTCTCGCTCTCTCTCTCTCGCTCTCTCTCTCTCTCTCTCTCACACACACACACATGCACCCAACCCTCCATCTCTCTCCCCCTCCGCTAAGAAAGAAGGGAGGGGCTGAGACTCTATATCAAAAGCTACTGTTGACTTATGATGGGAGGGTGGTGTATGTGAAATGAGAGAGAGAGTGAGAGTGAGTTACACAGAGTTACACAGATATTCAGGCCACACAGACCTTGCGGTCCCAACTGGATGGTCCGGCCTTAATACTACTAGACAGGGACAGTTTATAGTGGAAAAATAGGATAGTAAAGTAGAAGGCTCTCTCCCTACCCTCCGCTCCCTCCGGCTAGTAAGCCGTACCGGAAGATAAGATGAAGTGTAACCATATGGGTCAGGAAATGCCCACAAGGAAAGTTTTTATATAGCATAAATATAAATTATTTTGAAAGGGAAATTACACATGCCTATTGATTAATTCATATCAATCCAATCTTCATCAGATGATCGTCCATTCTTTTCTTAAACGTATCAATTGAATTACTGTCGACCACCTCTCTTGGCAAACTATTCCACTCTTTAACCACATTGTATGTGAAGAAATGTTGTGTCACATCTAAGTATGCCTTTTTTCTAATTAATTTCATTCCATTACCTCGGGTTGCAGCACTGTTATTAATCGTGAACAGTGCACTGACATCTACTCTGTCAAATCCTTTAAGTATCTTAAAACACTCGATAAGTTGGCCTTGCAACCTTCGTTTCTTAAGCTAGAACAAATTTAATTATCAGAGAGAAAGAGAAAGAGAGAGAGCGAGGGTAGTCATAATTCAGTTCATCACTCTTTCCCTCCACTCTCTCCTCTCATTAATTAACTGGCAAGAAAGATTCATCACTGCTACAGTCTTTCTCTTTCTCCTCTCTCTCTTACACACACACACACACACACACACACACACCAAACCTTCCAGCATACCTATAATTCTATCTACCGTATATATGTTATGTTAGTATGTTGAATGATATCTCTGAGATCACAAATCGCTTGGAGTCACCTTGAAGTACCGGTACGTAAACAACTCTGTAATATGAATCTGGGCAGCTTGGGCTAATAGTCTGAGGTATAATCGCATTAATCAATTATTTCAATCCCAATACGAAACACCTCCCAATGAAATTAATGAAAGCATGTGCTCCTCTCGGTATTCGAACCTGGGATACCACATACAGATCTTAAACACTCCATTACACCACCAAGGCAGTTAAGGGTTAAGTACATGACTACCATTAATATCCATTTATCGAATACATACAGTACCGGTAGCAGATGTTATCAACACTCTCAGTAACACGACGGATTTCTTCATATTATTCTTGCTATCAATAAACGATTTTATTCAGCTCAGGATATACGGTACATATGATTCAAAGGGTCTGTGTCTAACATGGGCCTGGTGGTTGAATACGATTGGCCGTTTTGCTCCATTACAATTTTGGTCACTTGCCGTTATGGTGCGCGACTGTTTTGATCTAGTATGTGGTCGATTTGGGTTTTCTCCTGGGCGACCAAGATGTGTGTGAATTTGTGTATTATTTGTGTGTTTATTTAATGTTTATGTTTTGTGTTGTCCCTGTTCGGGCTCTGTCTCGAGCTGGAAAACAAAATAGAATAAAAATAAAATGGGGTATGTGCCAGAGTATGTATATATATATATAAATATATATATATATATATATATATATATATATATATATAGATAGATAGATAGATAAATAGGTGTGGCCGTTTTGGTCTGAAGCTAATTTGGGCTGAGCGGTCAGAGCGGCCGTATAGAGTCATTGGTATACATTGAATGCAAAATCTAAATATACTTCCATTCCGTTCATGCATATTGTAATATTCATGGACTGAACTGAAATAATTACATTTTTGCCTCTAAAGCCTACGGGATAAACAAAAAATACATTGCTCGAAAATGACGGCAGCAAGCAAAATCCTCAACAATTATTAACCCCTTCTGTACCGGCGACGTCATTTGTATTTTATTATAACTACATTTAGACGATTTTATGAAGCTTAGGAAGGATCTATGGTAGCTAAAAGGATTAATTGAGATAGTCTGTAACCTTTGAATGAGAATACGTCCTGTATAAGTTGTACAAAATCGTCTAATAGTTGCCAGAATAGGATGTAAATTACATCACCGGTACAGAAGGGGTTAAACAAAATAACATAATATCCCCCACGACGTCGGGCCAGATAGTGTTAAATTGAAAAGGGCTTGGGTGTTCTGCTTAGCAGTAATGTAATGAATGGTACCGGGAATCTCAGCAGTAATGTAATGAATGGTACCGGGAATCTCAGCAGTAATGTAATGAATGGTACCGGGAATCTCAACAGTGAATATAATAGTAGAGAAGAAAACATCACCAATAAGTAGGCAACATTAACCCTATCTGTACCAGCGACATCTGTTATAAATCATTATGGCTATACTTAGACGATTTGATGAACCTTAGGAAGGATTTGTGGTAGTTAAAAGGGTTGATGGAGATAGTTCGAAGCCTTATAATTGTTAGAGATCCTTCCTAAACTGAATACAATTGATTCGTGGTAGCCAAAACATAATACTAAGGATGTCGCCGGTACAGAAGGGGTTAAATAGAGAGAGGGGAGATTAAGTTCTTTATAATACTTTAACCCTTTGAAAATTATGACGCACTTTGACAGTTTAATCTGGCTACCATGAGAAGATTGTATACAGTTTAGATAGGATCTGTGGTACTTATAAGGGTAAAGACCATCTCAATTAAGCCTCTAACTTATATATACCCTTCCTAATCTGAATACAATCGTCTAATAACAAAACAAAAATACAAAAACCATTCAGTACCGGTGCCGTCCTTTTAACTTGATTCTCGCTAATATTATACGATTATATTTAGTTTTGTATGGCTTCCAGCAATTAACAGGCTTTGAACTATCTCATTTAACCCTTTTTACTACCACAGATCCTTCTTAAGCTGCACAAAATCGTCTAAATATAGCTAGAATATAATACAAAAGCCAAAAGGACGTCCCTGGTACAGAAGTGGCTAACATGGTTAATAAGGTCTCTTCTGGTCTCCCAAACTCACAAACAATAACAGAGTCCTTAGAGATAACAAACAAAGGCTGCAAAACTAAGCCCATTAACACCAGCTGAACCAACGTCCTGTGGATTATCATGATATTTTGTTAATTATGTTTGATGATTAGGCTTGCTGCGGCCATTTTCGAGCAATGTATTTTAGAGTATCCCCTAGACCAGTGCTTCTTAACCTGGGGTGCTAGCACCCTCAGGGGGTGCTGAAATCAGTTTTAGGGGGTGCTGGAAATGCTGTACAAATAAGCAAAGAAAATTGCAAACAATAATATAATTACATTTGTTGCATACTTGTAAGAAAAGAGAAACGTAAGCAACACATTACCACCATGATTGAAAACGAAACATTTGTGAACATCCCTGACGTTGGTTACGTTTGGTATTAAGTCTGTGACACCATGCTTTGTGGACCCGTTCTATACCTGTACTGTACCAGGAGTGTTGATGTTTAGCCGTGCGAGGCTGCACCACTACAGCACTCAGTACCGGTAAAGCAGCTCAACCGTCTGCTATCTGTATTCTATGCCTTCGAAGGTGAGAGATTATGTTCTTCATTCTAGTAAATATCACTACTCACCTCTCGCACCTTGAGACCACCATGGCACAGTACTTTCTCAAGGATCATACATATCCAGAATGGATTCAGCAACCCTTCTTGGCAGACATGAGTGATAATAACAATTTAAAGGATGAGCTCATCGACCTGCAGGTTAACCAGGGATGTCTGACATTACTCTGTGCCCTTCCGCTGTCTGACTTCTGGTATCAGCAGTTGGTAGCATACCCAGGAATTGCAAGAGCAGCACTGGAGATGATTATTCCCTTTCCAATGTCCTATTTGTGTGAGACGGCATTCTCCACTATGCTGCAGATCAAAACAAAAGCCCGGAACTGTCTTCAAGATGGACTGGTCCATGACATGAGGGTGGCTCTCGTCCACACTAAGCCTCAATTTGGGAAATTGGTCGCACAAAAGCAACAACAAAAATAACATTGATGAGAGCACTCTGAATGTCCCATTTTCTATATCTGAAGAAGTTTATCCACACTCTTAAATGTTTGCCTTTTCTCTTTTTCATATCGGTTTTGGTTAGTATTCACATCTTTAATGTATCATAATTGAAGAATGAGCGAAATAAATTGTCAAGCAATACTTCATTTACGTTTACTTTACCCTTATATTAGTGTAGCAAATGTGACTCCAGTAACCAGATGTAAGGGGGTGCTGGATTGTGAAACTTTACTACAGGGGGTGCTGATGTCGGAAAAGGTTAAGAAGCACTGCCCTAGACTATCAACAACACTCTCCTAGACTTTCTTCAAACGGACCCTCTTTCAGCCAAATTTGTAAATCTTTCGATTTTCGATAGATACAGGCTCACTATCGGTCACCCAGAAAAAAATCAACACCATAAAGGAGTGAAACGTCTTATTATCGCCACAGTAATGAGGTGAAACGCCATAAAATCTCCAAACTAGTGGAGCGAAACAGGGGAGGTCCAAAAACCCTTCCCCCCACGGTTCAAATAGGGTTAAGTAGGAGACTAAAATACACAAATCGGCTGACCGCTCTAAATTTCTTTTTGTGGGAGATTTGTGAACTGCGAAGCCAACTCATTAAAGGATATAAATTACTAAAGGTGTCTGACAACGCAGATTACATATACTGTTTAGCCTCAATGTGAATACCACACGCGATCATGGCTGGTATAACGTTAGGATATGTAACGCTTCTTCACATAATATAACGTGTGCTCTACCTGGTACAAACTTCATTCTGAGATTGGAAGTAGTTCTTCAGTAGATTAGTGTAAGAAGGGAATAGATTATACAAACTGTGCAACTATAATAGTAAGGGAGAGGTAGTCGCATTGTCTGGACCCCTCCTCCCTCATGTTTAGCCCCACTAGTATTGAGATTTCAAGATGTTCGTTCCATTAGTTGGCGAGTTTGAGACATTTCGCCCCATTTCTTTGTCAATATTAAGACCTTTCGTGCCATTTTGGTGTCGATTTTTTCCTGGCGAGCGATAGCGAGCCTGTAATATTAGAAGGAAGCGCTGGACATTTTTCTATGGAAAAATGTACAAATTTATCTTGAAAGGGGATCTATGGGGTGTTTTCTAAGTTTGATGGAGATCTACCGAAAAAACTAAAAAATAAGTTAATAAATAAATAAATAGACCCAAAACAAAGCACTACCCCCTTAAACCCATATTTAACAAAAGCAGTCATTACAACCAGCCCATTACCGCCTTGGGAGCGATGTTGATAAAACCTTCCATCACCAAACTCAGTGTGTGTAATATCTCGGTGGCTATAGTCTATTCGCTGTAAGTAGGCGAGAAATCATGAACTTTAACCTCTATTACTCAAAAACGACTAGAGTAATCGAGCTAATATTTCTACTATTTGGGAAGAGTCAGTCAGTCAGATGAGGAAATTTACAGCCAATATGCTCTAGCCCTTTTTGAGTTACAGAGGATAAGAGGTGGTGATTTGCCGCCTACTTACAATGAATAGACTACAGTGTGTATTGCAGTTAGTGGTATGGTCATTGAGCTAAACATCCTCATACACGTTTTTTATTAGTTGTTGTTTATATGTTTCGATAATGATGATGATTATTATTATTATTATTATTATTATTATTATTATGATTATTATTATTATTATTATTACAATTATTATTATTATTATTATTTGTTTGTATTATATTTATTTATTATATTATTCTATTTCTTCATTTATAAATTATTTCTCTCTCTCTCTCTCTCTCTCTCTCTATCTATCTATTTTAAGATACTTAAAGGATTTGACAGAGTAGATATCAGTGCATTGTTCACGATTAATAATAATGCTGCAACCCGAGGTAATGGAATGAAATTAATTAGAAAAAGGCATCCTTAGATGTAACACAACATTTCTTCACATAAAATGTGGTTAAAGAGTGGAATAGTTTACCAAGGGAGGTGGTCGACAGTAATTATATTGATACGTTTAAGAAAAGAATGGACGATCATCTGATGAAGATTGGATTAATATGAATTAATCAGTAGGCATGTGTAATTTCCCTTTCAAACTAATGTTTTCCTATACTATATAAAAACTTTCCTTGTGGGCATTTCCTGACCCATAAGGTTACACTTCATCCTATTTTCCGGTACGGCTCTTTAGCCGAAGGGAGTGGAGGGTGGGGAGAGAGTCTTCTACTTTACTGTCCTATTCTTACACTAGAAATTGTCCCTGTCTAGTAGTATTAAGGCCGGACCACCTAGTTGGGACCGCAAGGTCTGTGTGGTCTGAGTATATGTGTAACTCTCTCTTTCTCACTCTCACTCTCGCTCTCGCTCTCTCGCTCTCTCCCCCTCCAGTTCTTGCCCACTCCCCGGCAAACGTGTCCAATTTAATGAAACATGGACTTTTCTTTCCCCCCGAAGTTATAAGGGAAGTTACGCCCGGGAGGAAGTTGGGCGTGGGACGGGCGGAAGTACTGCCCACCCCGGCCCTTTAAACACACCAGAACTAAATATTTAGACAAGTGTTGAGAGAGGAGTATAATGCTCACCTGGTTGTTTAAGGGGATTTGTTTTTCTTGAACTTATTTATTGTAATATATTTATTTTTTATTTATCCTTTTTATCCTCCTTAGAACTACAATCATGCTAAAAAAATACCCCCAAAGCCCCTTTCGAGAAAAATGTGCCGAGAAATGCATTGGAAGAAGGCTGATTATTATTAAATTTTAGTGTCGCTTATGCTCACAAGGAAATATCGACACATAAAAGGCACAAAAGGTTTAAGTATTGACAAAGAAATGGAGCAAAAAGTCTTACAACTGATAACAAACAAAGGCAAAAGGTCTTAAAATCGCTAAACTAATGAAGGTTCAAACGCCTTCAAGTAGCGAAATTAATGGGGCTCAACATGAGGTAGAAAGAAAGCCAGAAAAAACAACACCCGTTTAAAAATACCTAGGGATAAAAATATAGCTAGACGGAAATTCCTGCCAGCTAGGACGAAACTAGGTCCTACTACCCCTAACATCAACAGCCCCCCCCCCATTCATTCATCTTCTCTCTCTCTCTCTCTCTCTCTCTCTTATGCATCATCACGCTCTCCTTCCTTCTCATTCCTCACCCCTCTTGATCTGTCCTTCTTCTCCTCAACTCTTTCCATTTCCTCCACTCTCATCCTACGTTTCTTCCACCTCCTTATTTGTCCATTGCCTCCTTCCCCCCTCCCCTACTATCTACTATCTAAACTCTCTCTCTCTCTCCCTCCCTTTAGCGCTTTCCTTCCTTCTCCCTTCCTCCTCCTCCTCTATATCATTACCCCACTCCCATCCCTTCCCTTTACCCTCTCTCCTTCAGCTCCTCCTTTTGTCCTCCATCATATCTTCTTCCTTCTCTCCCTCTTCCCATCCTTCACCTTCCCTCCAGCTCTGTCTTCTATTATTTATCCTCCCATTCCCCTACCTCCTTCCTTTACCTTACCCTTTCCCCTCTTTTTGTCCTCCTTATTCCCTTCCATTATTGCCCATCTCCCTCCACCTTATCCCTTGCCCCACAACACACCACCATCACCACCACCACAACGACCACCACCAACACCGCCATCATCACCATCACCATCAATCCAACTCTCCGCGTACACACATTTACCACCACTACCAATAACATGGCTCACTCACACACACACATATATATATATATATATATATATATATATATATATATATATATGCCGGTATATATATATACAGTATAATACCTCAGGCCGGACAGTGCACTATGCCTGCACTGCCGGGCTGGACATATATAAAATCCACATATTCTCGGAAGAAACAAAACATTTAAACCGTGTTCTTTTGAGGGCCAGCAAATTGTTGTAAAATTTTCTTTTCTCGGAGATCACACGAGAGAGAGAGAGAGAGAGAGAGAGAGAGAGAGAGAGAGAGAGAGAGAGAGAGAGAGAGAGAGAGAGAGAGAGAGAGAGAGAGCTATACAGTATATATATACACTATATATATATATATATATATATATATATATATATATATATATATACTCGGACCACACAGACCTTGCGGTCCCTATTAGATGGTCCGGCCTTAATACTACTAGACAGGGACAGTTTATAGTAGAAGAATAGGACAGCACAGTAGAAGGCTCTCTCACCACTATCCACAAACGTTTACTGCTAAAACTAAAAACGCATGGAATACAAGACAGTGTGTTGAAATGGATAGAACATTGGCTCAGCGACAGAAAGCAAAGAGTAGTCATAAACGGTAAGGCATCTAAATGGACCAATGTAAGTAGCGGGGTACCCCAGGGATCCGTACTAGGACCAATTATCTTTCTAAATTACATCAACGACATAGATGAGTGTCTCACCTGTACAATCTCAAAGTTTGCTGACGATAACAAAATTGCAAATATCGTACTCTCAAAAGAACAAGTTGACGATATGCAACACAATCTAGATAAGTTGTCATGTTGGGCCCAAAATTGGCAAATGAGTTTAAATGCGGATAAATGTAAAGTACTACATATCAGATACCGAAATGAGAAAGCAACTATTCGATGAATGGTACTCTTACTGCGTTCAATCCTGGTGCCCTTATTACCAAAAAGATATAGACAAGCTAGAACGAGTTCAACGTAGAGATACCAAAATGATACCTAGCCTAAAGAACAAACCTTACGAGGAGCGTCTTAGAGAATTAAATATATTTCCTTTAACTCAGCGCAGATTAAAAGGCGACTTAATTTAAGTGCTGAAAATCATCAAAGGCATGGACAATATGAACTATAGTAAGTACTTCACTATTGACCAATCTAATTACATGCGGGGAAACGGTTGCAAAATTATTGGTAAATTTTTAAACTCGCACAAATCTAAGAATTTCTTCTTCAATCGAGTTGTCAACTTGTGGAATGGGCTCCCCGGAGCCGTTATAGATTTCAGCACCGTTGATTCTTTTAAACTTCGCCTAGACAAATATCCTGCATCAAACCCGCGACTGACTGCGTTTGTAAGAATAACTTTGTTATTCCCCCCCTCAGATTCATCAAGGATTATTGTGTATATATATTACTAAGGCGTTACTCTCTTTTTCATAAATATACAAAGATCACTTATAACTGTGTTATGTTACTAACCCATCTGTCCCCTACTAACTTACTAATCCTGCCACGGACATTAGTTCCAGGGCAGTAGTACCCTTTCCAATTTTCCCTTACCCACTCTAAACCATTGTTTGGACACTTGATCCTCAGTGTTTTGTAGGTCAAGCAGCTTAGAGGGAGCACTAAAACTGTTGTTGCTTGATTTCCTTTGTACTCCACTCCCTCCGGCTAAAAAGCCGTACCGGTAAAAGGATGAAGTGCAACCTTGAATTACTATGGATCACATTCCTTGGTAAACTATTCCACTCTTTGACCACACTGTATGTGAACAAAATCTGTGTGACATCTAGGCTTGCCTTCTTTCAATTTAATTTAATTCCATTACCTCGGGTTGCAGCATTGTTATTAATCGTGAACAGTGCATTGGTATCTACTCTGTCAAATCCTTTTAAGTATCTGAAAACACTAGATAAGTTGGCCTCGTAACCTCCTTTTCTTTCGATATTTTTGTTTTGTATTTCTTTAATCTGTAATAATAATAATAATATAATAATAATTGATTACTTATATAACCCCCAGATCTCCTCCTTCGAGGATTTGCAACCGCTTGACTTTCTTTAATCAACCAGAGACCATTACCCATCTTCCTTGTTCAAGGGGAGACAGTAACCACCGGCTATATCCCAGAAAAACTGTTCAACCTAAGCGGGGATTAAACGCAAGATTGCTGGGATGGTAAGCATGGACGCTATCAACTGAGCTAGCCGGACAGCTGTATCTTTCATAATATGGCTTGTTTCTCAGAGAGGGGATTAGCTTGGTTGCTCTACGCTGCGAGTTTGTCAATGTCTTTCTTGAGATATGAGGACCAGAAATAAACGCCGTATTAAAGATGGGGTCTAATAATGCTTTTGAATAACGGCAAAACAATGTTCTCGATTTTAAAGTTAAAATTTGTAATCATAAATTCCACGCTTTGTTAGCTTTATTTTCCACAGCCGCCCATTGCTCTGAGGATTTTAACTTTTCAGATATTATAACCACGAGATCATTAACCTTAGAATTTGCTGTTATTGGTTGGCCTTTCATTTGGCCTTTCATTTCGTAAAATTTGACATCTGTCAACATTAAAGGGCATTTGCCAATTTTCTGATTATTCCACTATTTTGCTGAAGTCGGACTGTAGGCTATTTCTGTCCTCCTCACTCAAGACTATGTTCCCTATTTTTGTATCGTCGGCAAATTTGGAGAAAAAGTTATTCAGACCTACAAAAATATAATGTACTGTATACTGTATAGATGATAAATATAACCGGACCAAGGACCGATCCTTGAGGCACACCACTGGTAACAGGCACCCAATTGGATTCTATAACATTAATAACAACTCTTTGCTTTATGTGTGTAAGCCAGCTTTTATTCCATTGGTAACTATATTACCCTTTATTTCGAGCATTTTTAACTTATCTAATAATTGATTGTGAAAAGAGAGAGAGAGAGAGAGAGAGAGAGAGAGAGAGAGAGAGAGAGAGGGGGGGGAGGAAAGAGAGAGAATGCGACTGAGTATCTCTTCTCTCTACATTTTACATTTATCTAGCTATCTATTGCCTGACGCCATGGCCACAAACGAAACGCCCCCAATCACCTCTGTCCCCAGTCAGTCGACGCCCCTCCACTCAACCAGCACCGCCTTCACTCATATACTTCTTCACTCCATCCTTCCACCTCTCTCTCGGTTTATATCTCCATCTCTGTCTTTCCATCTCGCTCTCGTACACCCTCTTAGTCATTCTCTCGCTTCCCATACGTTCCATATGGCCGAACAATCTCAAGGTGTTCCTTTTCACACTTTCCAGCACATCTATATCCACACCACACCTCTCTCGTACTTCCTTATTTTTTTTATTTTTTTATTTTTGTGTTCTATATTCCAACTTACTTCCTCTCGGGCATAGGCTGAGAGCCTTAACATTCACCGCTTTACAATGAACAGTGAAGCCCGTGAGGTCTTGTTCCAGTCTAGGGAGTGAGACATGTGAAGCACGTAGAGTACAACGAGCACCTGCCATCTTGCCTTCACATGAGGCACGGTGCTCACTCATGGCCCGAAACGACCCCATCTCTGAAGCCACCTCGTTCCCGTGCTTCACTGTCTCACCACCTACACTCGGACTCTCACACTTACACACACACACAACGCCACCTGTTGAGCAGATAACTCACCAGGCATTGCACCCCTATAGCATATTTTGAATATGGGAATATTCATACAGTGCTATTTAATCAGGGAACAATGAGGGTATTTTATTAACGTTTCGGTGGGCTTGTGGTAATGCACTGATACTAGGTACAGCACAAATTCCATCCCAATAATATCTTCCCATTGATACATCGGGATTTGAACCCGGGACCTTTGGATTACCAGGCCAGTGGCAAGACCACTCCACCACACCTCCCCTTTGTCTGTCTATCTCTCCATATGTAACTCCGCACGCACTTTTCAAGTAACTTATTTCCACCCCTCTCACTCTTGGTTTGAGTCTCTTTACCAACGTCCATGCTTCACTCCCGTAAGTCAATTCGGTATTACCACACTGTCATGCAAGGACTTTTTTACTTCCATGCTGACCACCCTATTTCTTGTAACTGCTTTCAGCGTTCCTACAACCCTCTTCCCCTGTTGCACCCTCTCCCGCACTTCTTCATCCATACTCCCATCTTTACTCAACACACTACTCACTACTTAAATGAGCCGACATTCTCCATAACCTGACCATTCAACCTCACCTCACACTCAGTGGCTGCACCCCTTTCGAAGACCATAAACTTGCTCTTCAGATTCTGATTTTCACACACTGTTCCAAACATATTTACCAGCCCCTGCAACTCCCATTCACTATCGCTCATCAGAGCTGTATCATCAGCAAACAGCAGTACAGGCAACCTCCACTCGTTTCCTTCCCTTAACAGAGGTACACC
>CM064505.1:28795989-28983489 GCA_032716605.1 Paralithodes platypus | reverse complement strand
GCCTTGCTCGGCAACCTGTCTAGGGGAGTAAACCTTATACAAATTTGTACTGCCACCTTAGGGTGAAGCAAGTTAGTGGATGGACTAGCTGCACACCACTGTAGAAAAATAGTGCTAAAATTACAAAAAAGGCCTCAGAGTCGGACGGACCCTAAATTGAGTCCTGCAAGTCCTTCACTAAACTGGCATAGGTTGTCCCTCCTACAGGGGATAGGTTCACTTGGGGGCATTTTGTGTATGGCCATCTCCATTAACGGGAGTAAGGCGTCCGGCAATAGATAGATAGATAGATTTATATCTGGCTTACAAACAGAAAGAAAATAGTTACATTAATGGTATATAATCCAATTAGGTGCTTGTTACCAGAAGTGTGCCTCAAGGGTAGGTCCTTGGACCAGTTTTATTTATCATCTATATAAATTACTAGCTGAGGTACCCGGCGCTACCCGGGGGAAAATCAAAGTATGGGCATTCTATCTTGGGGGGGGGGGGTCCACTTCCCTCCCCCTTGGGGTGAGGAGGACAAACAAATTTGTTTAAAACCTATTCTAGCACCCCCTTAGTATGCATGCCAAGTATGGGCTCTCCATCTTGAAAACTGAGGGAGTTGGGGGGCTCTCCCCTCCCCTCTTCCATGCTTAAAACTTATGCTGGCACCCCCTTAGTATGCATGCCAAGTATGGGCTCTCCATCTTGAAAACTAAGGGAGTAGCTCGTGAACAGACAGACATAATTCTCACAGAAAGTGTCCTTTATATAGTAGCTATTGATGTAGGTCTGAATAACTTTATCTCAAAATTTGCTGACGATACAAAAATAAGGAACATAGTGTTAACTGAGGAAGACAGAAATAGCCTACAGTCCGACTTTGCCTCCAATATTTAATCACTTCTTACTTGGATCATATCCTATCTGCTCACAAAAACGTTTTGATATATTCTTTTTACAGACAATAAGAGAAATGAAGGCAAAACATAACCTCTGTCCTACTTCATTGGCAGAGGTAACTAGAGGGGCACTCGGAAAAGCGCATACCTCCGCCGACGCTGGCGGAAGAATGCGCTCTACCGATCGCCTCCTAAATTGAATTTCTTCTCCCTTGGTGCACATCCTAATATAACGGGTACTGGAGAATTCGACCAAAAACCAATTCGACCCGCTCTTGGACAACGAATTTGACCGTTTTGGTGGACTTGCCTCGCGAATTCGACCCGCCGCGAGTTTGACCCCCCCCCCCCCCTCCTCTTACCTAAACTTAGGCTAGGTTTGGTTAGATTAGGTTAACTTAGGTTAGGTTTGTTTATGTTAGATTAGGTTAGGTTAGGTTAGGTTAGGTTAAGTTAGGTGAGCTTAGTTAAGGTTAGATTAAGTTAAGTTAGGCTAGGTTAGGTTAGATTAGGTTACGTTAGGTTTGATTAGGTTAGGTTAAGTTAGGTTAGATTAGGTTAGGTTAAGTTAGGTTAGGTTAGATTAGGTTATTCTCCAGTACCCCTTTAGGTAGGAGGGGGGGCATAAACGGGTCGAATTCGTAGCGGGTCGAATTCTCCAAGCGGGGCGAACTCGTTTCGGGTCGAAAAAACGTAGGGTCGAATTGTTTTCGGGTCGAATTCTCCAGTATTCATCCTAACTGCCCAGCAAGTTTCGTGAACATCAGTTCATAACTTTGTGAGCCGTCTACACTGGTGGAGGTATACTAATCACCTCCACAATTAAATTAATTCTTTCTTGGTGCATATTCTCGCTGACCTCCAATTTTCCTGAAAATCTGTTAATAGCTTTTTGATAGGCTTATTATCTTGTTTACAGACAGACAAACAAATAAGCAAACAGACAAAAGGACAAACAAATGGAGGCAAAAACATAACCTCCTCCAACTTCCTTGGCGGAGGTTAATAAAATCAAGTGCAATTGCACGTAATGTTTATCATTAACACCGAATCATATTTTCTGTCACTCCTGCAGAATGGAACCAACAGCAGGGCACCCTGGGCAACATTTTAAAATAGGACTCCAACCATTATGTCTAAGAAATAGATGAGATTATGTACTGTACATGTGCAAGTAAAACAAGAGTGCTATCCCCAAAATATAACCATTTTAACTTTCTGTCACTCCAGTAGAAGGGGGCCTGTGGTGGGGCATCATGGCCGATATGTTGGATTAAATTATTTATTGAAGGTATATGTATGTACAATATATAGTGTATGTGGTATATAAATCACATCTCATTTTACTCCTGTAGAAGGGAGACAGTAGCGAAGCACCCTGGGCTAAAGTTGGAGATTGGACTCCATTATGATCAAGGAATAGATCAGAGTACATTATACAGTATGCATGTGAATGAAATTTATGAAAAGGGCCCCGTTACGGCCTAGAGGATATTCGAGTACATGCATGTGTAAGTTCATTAAATTTGGTTCAGTAATAACCGAGACATAGCAATATTTATAAACGTTGCACTACTGCAGAAGGTGGCTATATAGGGGGCGTCCAGGGCGGAATTGAAACAAAGGGCTCCGTTACGGCCGTATATGTATGTGAAAAATAATTATATTTGGTTCAGTAATAACAGAGAAATGGCATTTTTTAATAAGCATCGCCCTAACAACAACAACAACAACAACGACATGAGTGGCGATTAGAGGTCCTCGCTTCACACGGACCTAACAACGACATGAGTAAACACAAGAGGTCCTTGCTTCCCACGGACCTAAAAATGTACCGGCCAAAGGCCGTTTCCTCCTAAATTACAGGTTCGCTATCGCTCGCCAAGAAAAAACTAGACGCATAAATGGAACAAAAGGTCTTGAAATCCTCAAACTAATGGAACGTACGTCTTAAAATCTCAAAACTAATGGGTCTAAACCTGAGGGTGGCGGGGGTCCATAAGAACCAAACTTCCCCTTAAACCTCCCCCAAATATACCAAGCTAGCTTCCGGTACTATCCCTCCCCGTGTTTCCATTTATCTCCAGCGTTATCCACCTATGCATATTTTCTCATTAACGCTCATCACGGCACTAATTTATACATGGAATATGCCAAAAGCTTACATTGCTACCCGCCCTGACATCTCTCACTCTCGCTCTCTCTCTCTCTCTCTCAGCACACATCCATGCATATTAAAACGAAGACTCATTCGATTTGTTTTTCATACCCCCCCCCCCCCTCTCTCACTCACTTACTCTCACTCTCTCTATCTCTCTCGCTCTCACACACACACACGAAAATTGACTAATTCATTGAGTATATTCATGATCATTAAGTGATTATATTCAGCTTAGGAAGGACCTCTAGGAATGTAAATGCTACAAGCTACCCCAATTAAGCCTATAACTATCACCACGCATTTTATATTAATCAAATCATCTAATGGTGGCCAGGATGAAAAATAAAAGTGCCACTTGTTATAGTACTAGAACGGTTCATGGACGTTTTGCTGAACTAACTCATTAATTACCACTAAACCTTCCTTAACCCGTTGAGTACCAGCGACGTGTGTTATATTTTATTCTAGCTATATTTAAACGATATTGTGAAGCTTAAGAAGGATATGTGATAGCTAAGAGGGTTGGTTGAGATAGTTTGAAGTCTTATTATTGCTAGAGGTCCTTCCCGAGATTAATAAAATCGTCTAATAGTCGCCAGAATATGATGAAAAGAACGTCCCTGGTACTGCATGGGTTAACGGAATATAATCGTCTAATGATAGCCAGAATATATAAAAAAACCGCCATTCGCTGTGACTGAGTTAAGGGGGAGGTAGTCTCTTTTTCTGGACCCCCTTCTCCCTCATGCTTAGCTTCATTAGTTTTGACATTTTAAGATGTTCGTTCCATTAGTTTGGCGATTTTAGACGTTACGCCCCATTTCTTTGTCAATATTAAGGCCTTTCGTGCCATTTAGGTGTTGATTTTTTTCCTGGCGAGCGATAGCGAGTCTGTAATATTAGGAGGAACCGGCCTTTGGCCGGTACATTTTTCTACCGAAAAATGTACAAATGTATCTTGAAAGGGGGTATTTTTCGAAGCATGATGGAAGTCTAGCAAGGAAACTCAAAAATAAGTAAATATATCAATAAATAGACCAATAACCAAGCACCTACCCTCTTAGTGGAGTTATTTATATAGATGTTTGTGAAATGAACTCGTGGCTGGATGATAGGGTCGGGTGATACATGTTGTGATACATATTATACGGAGCTCTATTATATAAACATACACATTATACGGAGCTCTATTATATAAACATATTATACGGAGCTCTATTATATAAACATACATATTATACGGAGCTCTATTATATAAACATATTATACGGAGCTCTATTATATAAACATACATATTATACGGAGCTCTATTATATAAACATATATATTATACGGAGCTCTATTATATAAACATACATATTATACGGAACTCTATTATATAAACATCATATTATACGGAGCTCTATTATATAAACATACATATTATACGGAGCTCTATTATATAAACATACATATTATACGGAGCTCTATTATATAAACATACATATTATACGGAGCTCTATTATATAAACATACATATTATACGGAGCTCTATTATATAAACATATTATACGGAGCTCTATTATATAAACATACATATTATACGGAGCTCTATTATATAAACATATTATACGGAGCTCTATTATATAAACATATTATACGGAGCTCTATTATATAACATATTATACGGAGCTCTATTATATAAACATACATATTATACGGAGCTCTATTATAAACATATTATACGGAGCTCTATTATATAAACATACATATTATACGGAGCTCTATTATATAAACATATTATACGGAGCTCTATTATATAAACATACATATTATACGGAGCTCTATTATATAAACATATTATACGGAGCTCTATTATATAAACATACATATTATACGGAGCTCTATTATATAAACATATTATACGGAGCTCTATTATATAAACATACATATTATACGGAGCTCTATTATATAAACATATTATACGGAGCTCTATTATATAAACATATTATACGGAGCTCTATTATATAAACATACATATTATACGGAGCTCTATTATATAAACATATTATACGGAGCTCTATTATATAAACATATTATACGGAGCTCTATTATATAAACATACATATTATACGGAGCTCTATTATATAAACATACATATTATACGGAGCTCTATTATATAAACATACATATTATACGGAGCTCTATTATATAAACATATTATACGGAGCTCTATTATATAAACATACATATTATACGGAGCTCTATTATATAAACATACATATTATACGGAGCTCTATTATATAAACATACATATTATACGGAGCTCTATTATATAAACATATTATACGGAGCTCTATTATATAAACATATTATACGGAGCTCTATTATATAAACATATTATACGGAGCTCTATTATATAAACATATTATACGGAGCTCTATTATATAAACATATTATACGGAGCTCTATTATATAAACATATTATACGGAGCTCTATTATATAAACATACATATTATATGGAGCTCTATTATATAAACATATTATACGGAGCTCTATTATATAAACATACATATTATACGGAGCTCTATTATATAAACATACATATTATACGGAGCTCTATTATATAAACATACATATTATACGGAGCTCTATTATATAAACATATTATACGGAGCTCTATTATATAAACATATTATACGGAGCTCTATTATATAAACACACATATTATACGGAGCTCTATTATATAAACATATTATACGGAGCTCTATTATATAAACATATTATACGGAGCTCTATTATATAAACATACATATTATACGGAGCTCTATTATATAAACATATTATACGGAGCTCTATTATATAAACATATTATACGGAGCTCTATTATATAAACATATTATACGGAGCTCTATTATATAAACATACATATTATACGGAGCTCTATTATATAAACATACATATTATACGGAGCTCTATTATATAAACATACATATTATACGGAGCTCTATTATATAAACATACATATTATACGGAGCTCTATTATATAAACATACATATTATACGGAGCTCTATTATATAAACATACATATTATACGGAGCTCTATTATATAAACATACATATTATACGGAGCTCTATTATATAAACATATATATTATACGGAGCTCTATTATATAAACATACATATTATACGGAGCTCTATTATATAAACATATTATACGGAGCTCTATTATATAAACATACATATTATACGGAGCTCTATTATATAAACATATTATACGGAGCTCTATTATATAAACATATTATACGGAGCTCTATTATATAAACATATTATACGGAGCTCTATTATATAAACATACATATTATACGGAGCTCTATTATATAAACATATTATACGGAGCTCTATTATATAAACATACATATTATACGGAGCTCTATTATATAAACATATTATACGGAGCTCTATTATATAAACATATTATACGGAGCTCTATTATATAAACATACATATTATACGGAGCTCTATTATATAAACATATTATACGGAGCTCTATTATATAAACATACATATTATACGGAGCTCTATTATATAAACATATTATACGGAGCTCTATTATATAAACATACATATTATACGGAGCTCTATTATATAAACATATTATACGGAGCTCTATTATATAAACATATTATACGGAGCTCTATTATATAAACATACATATTATACGGAGCTCTATTATATAAACATACATATTATACGGAGCTCTATTATATAAACATACATATTATACGGAGCTCTATTATATAAACATATTATATGGAGCTCTATTATATAAACATACATATTATACGGAGCTCTATTATATAAACATACATATTATACGGAGCTCTATTATATAAACATACATATTATACGGAGCTCTATTATATAAACATATTATACAGAGCTCTATTATATAAACATATTATACGGAGCTCTATTATATAAACATATTATACGGAGCTCTATTATATAAACATATTATACGGAGCTCTATTATATAAACATATTATACGGAGCTCTATTATATAAACATATTATACGGAGCTCTATTATATAAACATACATATTATACGGAGCTCTATTATATAAACATATTATACGGAGCTCTATTATATAAACATACATATTATACGGAGCTCTATTATATAAACATACATATTATACGGAGCTCTATTATATAAACATACATATTATACGGAGCTCTATTATATAAACATATTATACGGAGCTCTATTATATAAACATATTATACGGAGCTCTATTATATAAACATACATATTATACGGAGCTCTATTATATAAACATATTATACGGAGCTCTATTATATAAACATATTATACGGAGCTCTATTATATAAACATACATATTATACGGAGCTCTATTATATAAACATATTATACGGAGCTCTATTATATAAACATATTATACGGAGCTCTATTATATAAACATATTATACGGAGCTCTATTATATAAACATACATATTATACGGAGCTCTATTATATAAACATACATATTATACGGAGCTCTATTATATAAACATACATATTATACGGAGCTCTATTATATAAACATACATATTATACGGAGCTCTATTATATAAACATACATATTATACGGAGCTCTATTATATAAACATTTAATATTTTGTTATCAGCCTCTACTGTATATGTTCGTGGTTGAATGAGATGGTATAATATTATGTATACAGTAGATGTTATAGTATATGTATACAGTAGATGTTATTATATTATTTTAGAAGTATATTTATAAAAACCCTTGATGACAAAGTAAATGTTGCATAGCGAGACTTTCCCATATAGTGCTAGTATTTGCAACACAAAATTATAATTTCTATGAGAAACTATTATATAATGTATTTTTTCTATAAGCTGTGATGTATTTTTTGGCATTACCATAATGCTCCTTCGTTCGCTTGTCAAATATCGTGCCACACCCATAGCCGCTTGAACCTCGGCCCAGGGTCCAGAAAACACAAGATATATATAGACTCTAACTTAAGAGTCTGGGAGTCTATATGCCTTGCAGAGAACATAGGGTCCACGCACGGCTCAAAGTAAACACACCGTCTTCCCCTTCTGTACCGGCGACGTCTTTTAATTTTACTCTTGCTATATTTAGACTATTTAGGGCAGTTTAAGAAAGCAGATATCTGTGGTAGTAAAAATGATGGTCAAGAGAGATAGTTCAAAGCCAGTTAATTGCTGGAGGCCCTTCGTAAACTGAATACAATCGTCTAATAGTAGCCAGAATAAAGTTAAAAGGACGTCCCCGGTACATATGGGGTTAACCCTGCGTCGGTCAGGGTGGAAGGCGTTTGGTTTCATTAACTTTGCCCAATATATAGTGATAATGAGTGATACGTTTTTATTTATTTTTAATTTGTATTTTTCATGGTGGTGGGTGATTATTGTCTCGTGTACCCAAATGTCCTATACCCTGTTCAAAATAAGTAGGCCAAAACTCGTCAACATTAACCTTTATAACTCACAAACGACTAGAATAATCGAGCTAACATTTCTACCATTTGGGAAGGGTCAGGGGCGGGGAATAGGTGTGGAAATGTACAGCCCATTTGCTCTAGGCCTGTCATTTTGTTTCCTGACGTGCGATAGCGTGCCTGTAATCTAGGAGGAACCAGCCTTGGGCCGGGAAATTTGTCTACCGAAAAATGTACAATATTCTCTCGAAGGGGAATCTTGGGGGTATTTTTTTGAAGCTTGATGGAGGTCTTGGGAGGAAACTAAAAATAATAAACATATAATAGATAAACAAATAATAAACATATAATAGATAAATAAATAATAAACATAATAGATAAACAAATAATAAACATAAAATAGATAAACAAATAATAAACATATAATAGATAAACAAATAATAAACATAAAATAGATAAACAAATAATAAACATATAATAGATAAACAAATAATAAACATATAATAGATAAACAAATAATAAACATATAATAGATAAACAAATAATAAACATATAATAGATAAACAAATAAAACATATAATAGATAAACAATAATAAACATATAATAGATAAACAAATAATAAACATATAATAGATAAACAAATAATAAACATATAATAGATAAACAAATAAACATATAATAGATAAACAAATAATAAACATATAATAGATAAACAAATAATAAACATATAATAGATAAACAAATAATAAACATATAATAGATAAACAAATAAACATATAATAGATACACAAATAATAAACATATAATAGATACACAAATAATAAACATATAATAGATAAACAAATAAATACAAATAGCTTGGTGATGCCGCTCGGTGGGTTTATCACTTTCACACAAATACAATACCTGTTTTCTCCACGTCTAATTTATAACAGAAATATTGCCAAAACTGTAATTATTCCCAATATCTGGATCCGTACCCTCGGTGCAAAATATATTAATCTACGACTGTAATTTGGTTAACCTCTTCTGTACCGGCAACGTCTTATTAAGGGGAGGCAGACCGTTTTTCTGGACCCCCTTTTCCCTAATGTTTAGCCCCACTAGTTTTGATATTATAAGACGTTCGGCCCATTAGTTTGGCAATTTTAACACCTTTCGCTCCATTTCGTTGTCAATTTTAAGACTTTCCGTGCCATTTAGGTGTCGATTATTTCCTGGCGAATGATAGCGAGCCTGCAATTTTAAGAGGAATCGGCCTTCGGCCGGGACATTTTTCTACCGACAAATTTACAAATTTATCTTGAAGGGGGGTCTAGGGGGTGTTTTTCTAAGCTTGATGGAGGTCTAGGGAGGAAACTAAAACATTATATGAATAAATGAATTAATAGACCAACCAAACGGTCAGTCTCCCCTTAACTGTTTGCTGGATAATATTAAACTATTTTCTTGATTTTATAAAGGCCCTCCAGCAATTACCAGGCTTCGAACGATCTCACTTAACCCTTTTTACTACCACAGCCTGTTTTTAAACTCGTATAAATATAGCTAGCGTAAAAATAAAAAGACGTCGCCGATACAGAGAGGGTTAACAAGTTTGGTAAGATTTGTTCTTTTGTATTTAAACATATTCTTTATCCCTCTCATTACCGATATTTTATTTACCCATTATACCGTTTTATATAATATTGATAAATGTTTGTATAATGTGCAAGCAAAACGTTAATCCATACGTTACTTTGCTTAAGCCGCTGTCATACGAGCGCTTTTTCCGTCAATTTTCCATGAGCAAGTTTTTTCTCGTAATATTTCGGGACTTTTTCGCACTGGTATCGGTAACTAGACTGAAGGTAGATTATGTTAGGCGGCTGAATTCTGATAAAGAGTAATTTTTGAAGCTTCCAGACCATAATTGCCCGTAAAAATTGCTCGAAAAAAGGCTCGTGTGACTCCGGCTTTAGATGTACTTCAAGCCTTATATAATATTATAATCGACGATTCTCTCGGGACTATTAAATATCTCATTATAATTCAATCTCACTCTTTCTTTCACACTCTCTCTCTTTCTCTCTCTCTCACACATAGTTTCTTACAAACGCACACACGTACACAGCCACACCTACACCCTCACACACGTACACACACACACACATCCTACCCCACCTGTGTACTTACCCCAGCAGCAGTGACGTCAGCAGCCCCTCACTCTGAAAGTATAACATGTATTAATATTCACTCACTACTATATACACAATAAAACCATTAGTGAGATTAACCACGGAACAAATAAAGCTCTCTCGCACTCTATATATATATATATATATATATATATATATATATATATATATATATATATAGTTACAAAGTGGAGGTAGAGACACAACATAGGTTGTTAATAAAATAAAACACTGATGTTTACAATTACCCCCAACAAAAACAGATTCAAGAAAACTAAAATGTAAAATTAGAAAACTGAGATTAATAATCAAATAGAGCAAAACCAATAACAGAAACTTCAGGACTCGCATGAATACATGACATAATCTATATATTACAAACAAATCTGACCAAAGTACATTCACTGGGAATATAATTATAATATACAAGAATACTAATACAATGCAGAAAATAAGCTCAACTAGGGCCTATACCTAAAGTGAATATTTTCTTACAAGCACATAAATTATTATTATGACGCTATAAAATCATAGGAATGCACAAAATAGTAAAACATATTTTTAATTTGGTTGTACATATCTCCAGAGATAAGATGAACACACTGGCCAACTATTGAAAGTAAAATATACCAGGCAATAATCCAGTGACAAATTTTTAAGGGCTACCTCAAGCAAAGTAATTAAATATTAAGTCTAAGTAAACTTACTAAGAATGAAAAAAATACTTCTTAAAGTAGCAATTATCAATAAATAATATTATATAATAATTAAATCACAAAATATATACAAATAACTGGGTACAATAATTTAACACTACCTTTTATGATTTACTTTATCAAATTGTATACATATAACCAATAATAATAATTATGCACAATCTTACAAATAACATAATAATCTATACCTAACACAGATGTATTTTCCAAACTGCTTGTCTACATTATATTAGACTCTTAGAGGCTTCGAAGGAGAATATAACCACACAGTAAAAACAACTATTTACAAGGAAAGGAGGAGTAACTATGATAATGGTATGAGAGGCTATAATCTGCGACATCTGTAAGTGTTTAGCCGGCCCTTTAAATACCTCACTAGTAGACAACAAACAAACAAGTCAAGAATCTACAAATGTCTCTCACTATAGACTTGAATCATCACTAAGAAAAATATAAAATATGTATTCTGGTTTTACATTACCATATATACAGTATATATATATATTAGAGATGGAACGAATGTCAATTTTAACTATTTGCGAATACGAATACGAATTTTTTGTTGTAAAATTCGCGAATACGAATACGAATGGCGAATATTTCAATCCTTATTTCATCCTTCAAGAACTGGTAATTATTTTTATGTCACCAACAAAAGTTAATTAAATTACTATGAATTTAATTACCAGAAGTTAATGACGATGTGAATGTGTAATTTCTTAAAATATCATAAATGAACTGTATGAATTAATGTTTAATATATTGTAAGAGTTCAGCCATAGAAAATTGAATAATTAAAATTAAATTCATTAAATTTTCTATGTTTCCAGTCCTCATTCCCAATGTTGCCGCTTTATTGGTACTAAAGTACCAGATTTGGTACATTTGACTCTCTCAAGTACATTTTATACATTTTCCAATAAAATAGTCCATATCTGGTACTTAATACGAAATCAGTGAGGAAATATGATGGAATATATTTTAGTGACATGCTATTACATTGGATTATGTCTGAAATGGCAATATTGCAACGGTTCAAATGTCCAGGTCCAGCACACGTTCGTTTACCGGGCAGTGATTCCACTTTAGAATAATTTGGTACTTTTCACTAGTTTGATCTGGTACTATAAACCCTCTCAGACATATGACGCTGTTTTGAGCCTATTGGGGATACTTTAAAGCCTTTGTTACCATCAGGGATATTTAGAAACCTTTAGTTTAGTTACTTCAACCTCTGCAGTTGTCTTTGAGTTAGCTGTGGGCAGAAAACTAATTTTGGAAAAGTAGTTATGAGAGTGAGAGAACTCCATTTCTTATTGCTAATCTGGCAACCTCTGCGTCATAAATGCGTGAAAGGGTTAAATACAGTTAAGTAGCAACACTGCTCAGTCCTCCTTCGTTCCACTTTAGCGGCCCCAACACACATCTACACTGTTATTTATTCGTTTGTGTTAACTTTAACATTTAATATATAAAATCTTTGTATATATTCTACTGGTTTTGTGAACATATTCGCATATTTGCAAATAGCTATGAATGGAAATGCGAATACGAATACGAATATTGAAAAACATAGTGAATATTCGGACATACGAATACGAAACGAATATTCGGTCCATCTCTAATATACTGTATATATACTAAAGTATATATATTTTAATACTCTCAGCCAGGCTCAAACCACCGACAGTCAGGATGAGTGTCCATGGTTTAATCAACTACACCACGGCGTGATAAAGAATAGCTAACCTTTTCCTATGTATATTAAGAAGGAGAAATCCTTCATAACCATTTCAGTACCGGTGTCGTCCTTTAAGGGGAGATGGGTCGTTTTGTTTGGTCCCCCTTCTTCCTCACATTTAACCCCATTAGTTTTCAGATTTGATGATGTTCGCCCCCTTAATTTGTCGATTTTAAAACTTTTCATCCCATTTCTATATCAATATCAAGACCTCTCGTGCCATTAAGGTGTCATTCTTTTCCTGGCGAGTGAGGCGTGATATGGATGGGAATAATCACTTAATCACATATAATAATAATAATAATAATAATAATAATTGTATTGCCATATCATGGAGATAATACATGAATAAGAAAACAAAAGAAAACATTTAATAGCCTTGCCTGCTGAGTGCTAGCTCCTTAGCAGATAATGAAAAATATAAACATTGCTTTGTTTTGAGTGCCAAAGGCTTTGAAAGTTTTTTTTTATGCCTTGGCTCTTAAGAGGACCCTCGCCTTCACCCACCAAACCTCTTATGAGGACCCTCACCTTTCCCGGGTTAAAGAATGGACACTCGTCTTGACTGTCGGTGGTTCGAGCCCGGCTGAGACTATATAACCATTAAGTAGCTCATGTGTATTTGTGAGATATACTGTGTATACTGTATATATATAAATATATATATATATATATATATATATATATAGAGAGAGAGAGAGTGTGTGTGTGTGTGTTATGCTAATCTTTTGGAGACAATAAACGTCAGCCTCTACACCACCAGATATTCAGCTTGATGGGAGGAAGATTTAGAGTCAAGTGACAATTTTATATGTAAATTTTAATGATAATCTGTGTTTTCCCAGCCATTTGCAGGATATCACAAAGAATGTTGTATGGAAACTTGGTTGCGTTCGACGTATATCACATCTCCTGGACTCTAAAGGTGTCTCTACTCTGTATGTCTCAAGATAATCCGTTGTTACACGGTCATCATGTCCATCATACTTGAAACGTTTAGACCAAGTATAGAAAAGAGCTGAATACTTGATCCAACTCAAGGAACAAGAACATCAAGTTCCCAGGTTTCAGTCTCTACAACACCCTTAAAATGCATGTTCCTCATCCAACGGCCTTACACCTATCAGCTGTCCAATCTACATTGTATGCAACAAGAACAGCGTTCACAAGGTATTATCAGGTTAGTCTTCTGTTTGCTGGGTGTGGTGTCCCGAGTTCGAATCCCGGGAGGACCATATGTTTTCATTAGTTTATTCAAGTGCATTGGGGTTTGTAATTGATGATTAATGTTAAGAACGGGGTGTTACTTAATATATAGGACAGAACACTACCCTCGATCCAACTTACCAAACTACACCAGACTGGAATCACCTGGTTCAACACACTTACCTGCATCACTTAAGGGGACCGTGGCTATTGTTTTGGTCTATTAACTTATTTATTCATTTATATTTTAGTTTCCTCACTAGACCTCCACCAAGCAGTAAAAAGACCCCATGGACCCCCCTTCAAGATAAATTTGTAAATTTTTCGGTAGAAAAAATTCTCGGCCTAAGACCGGTTACTCATAATTTACAGGCTCGCTATCGCTCACCAGGAAACAATCAACCCCTAAATGGCACGAAAGGTATTGACAACGAAATGGGGTGTTAAAATCTTAAAACTAATGGGTCGAACGTCATAAAATCTCAAAATTAATGGGGCTAAACATGAGGGGGAAGAAGGGCCAGAAAAACGGTCCATCTCCCATTAACCTCCCTACTACACTTCAAGTCCGAGGTCAACAACTGGCTCAGGTATATCACAATTCAGGTATATCACAATTCAGGTATATCACAATTCAGGTATATCACAATTCAGGTATATCACAATTCAGGTATATCACAATTCAGGTATATCACAATGCAGGTATATCACAATTCAGGTATATCACAATTCAGGTATATCACAATTCAGGTATATCAGAATTCAGGTATATCACAATTCAGGTATATCACAATTCAGGTATATCACAATTCAGGTATATATATCACAATTCAGGTATATCACAATGCAGGTATATCACAATTCAGGTATATCACAATTCAGGTATATATATCACAATTCAGAATTCAATGTCGGTCATACGAGTATCAGATTAACATATTTCACTATAGTCTATTTTTGTCCAGCTGATGGTAAATTGAATCCTTTAGCATCAGATTTCATGATTTTTACTGGACACATCTGATACTGCTATGTCTGGGCGTCATATTATTGCCAAGTGTTCATATTTAGCAACCTATTTCGCCACAAAATCATGATAATAAAGTAGTAATCAGAATGGAGAGATGGCAATTTAGTATCAGCTGGAAAAAATGGAGTATAGTTGGGATCTTAGATAAATAGTATCAATGTTATATATGTATCAATGCTATGTTCTTTGTTTCTTAATATGCGTTTAGCTATAGATAATTCCTTGTTTCATCACTGGGATTTTAGTTTCAAAATCACTAGAAATCCATATCATAAAGTTGAGAGAGAGAGAGAGAGAGAGAGAGAGAGAGAGAGAGAGAGAGAGAGAGAGAGAGAGAGAGAGAGCGCTATTAGCGAAATGGAGGGTGTCAGTAGCAGTCTCTCCTTCCCTCCATCTCTTATCTCTCTCTCTCTCTCTCTCTCTCTCTCTCTCTCTCTCTCTCTCTCTGTGTCAAATTTATGAGATGTTTATCTAGTGATTTAGCTGCTAAAATTCCAGTGATGCAATGTGGAATAATCTATTGCTAAACACGGTCAAACAAAAAATATATACTGTATATATACAGTATATAATATATAACAAAAAAACACCCATACACACACACACACACACACACACACATATCAACTCACTTTAACTTGCAGTATCATTCTTTCTCTAATTATCTATATATAACAATCTATCTAAGAGTATTAATATATAAATCTTATCTATATTTTACCCATTCCTACCCTCTCACCGCTCTTCTCACTCCGTCTCCGGTTCTCTCTATCTCTCGATCTATATTTTTTGTTTACCATCTGCGTCGCCTTACGGAGAGTCTTTGAGTGTCAGAGATCTTTATCACCCCCCCCCCCCTCACCACACACACACACACACACACACACACAGATTTGTCTTTTCAATGTATTCTGTATATCATAAGACGCTTTTATTCAGCTTAGGAAGGAGTTATGGGAGTCTGGGAGTTACTTGCGATAAATCTGACCCCTTCGGCACTTAGATATCCTCCCTAAACTGCTTAAAATCGCATAATGATGGCCAAAATTGGAAAACAACGCGTCATCAAGGAGGATTTTGTAATTTATTTATTGTTTTTCTAGTGTCCTCCCTAGACCTCCATCAAACTTTTAAAAACACCCCATAGACCCCCTTTCAAGATAAATTTGTAAATTTTTCGGTAGAAAAATGTAACGGCCGAAGGCCGGTTGGCACGAATTAAAGGTCTTAATATTGACAACGAAAAGGGGTGAAAGGTCTGAAAATCGCCAAACTAATGGAACGAATGTCTTAAAATTTGAAAACTAATGGGGCTAAACATGAGGAAGAAGAGGGACCAGAAAAACGACCCATCTCCCCTTAAGAAGACGTGACCGGTACAGAAGGGGTTACCAGCAGACGTCACCGGTACAGAAGGGGTTTACCAGCAGACGTGACCGGTACAGAAGGGGTTACCAGCAGACGTGACCGGTACAGAAGGGGTTTACCAGCAGACGTGACCGGTACAGAAGGGGTTTACCAGCAGACGTGACCGGTACAGAAGGGGTTTACCAGCAGACGTGACCGGTACAGAAGGGGTTACCAGCAGACGTCACCGGTACAGAAGGGGTTACCCGCAGACGTGACCGGTACAGAAGGGGTTACCAGCAGACGTGACCGGTACAGAAGGGGTTACCAGCAGACGTGACCGGTACAGAAGGGGTTACCAGCAGACGTCACCGGTACAGAAGGGGTTACCAGCAGACGTCACCGGTACAGAAGGGGTTACCAGCAGACGTCACCGGTACAGAAGGGGTTACCAGCAGACGTCACCGGTACAGAAGGGGTTTACCAGCAGACGTGACCGGTACAGAAGGGTTTACCAGCAGACGTCACCGGTACAGAAGGGTTTACTAGCAGACGTCACCGGTACAGAAGGGGTTACCAGCAGACGTCACCGGTACAGAAGGGGTTACCAGCAGACGTCACCGGTACAGAAGGGTTTACCAGCAGATGTCACCGGTACAGAAGGGGTTTACCAGCAGACGTCACCGGTACAGAAGGGGTTACCAGCAGACGTGACCGGTACAGAAGGGGTTACCAGCAGACGTAACCGGTACAGAAGGGGTTACCAGCAGACGTCACCGGTACAGAAGGGTTTACCAGCAGACGTGACCGGTACAGAAGGGTTTACCAGCAGACGTCACCGGTACAGAAGGGGTTTACCAGCAGACGTGACCGGTACAGAAGGGGTTTACCAGCAGACGTCACCGGTACAGAAGGGGTTTACCAGCAGACGTCACCGGTACAGAAGGGGTTACCAGCAGACGTCACCGGTACAGAAGGGGTTTACCAGCAGACGTGACCGGTACAGAAGGGGTTACCAGCAGACGTCACCGGTACAGAAGGGGTTTACCAGCAGACGTCACCGGTACAGAAGGGGTTACCAGCAGACGTGACCGGTACAGAAGGGTTTACCAGCAGACGTGACCGGTACAGAAGGGGATACCAGCAGACGTCACCGGTACAGAAGGGGTTTACCAGCAGACGTGACCGGTACAGAAGGGGTTACCAGCAGACGTGACCGGTACAGAAGGGTTTACCAGCAGACGTGACCGGTACAGAAGGGGTTACCAGCAGACGTCACCGGTACAGAAGGGTTTAGTTTTGATATTATAGGATGCTCGCCCCCTTAGGTTTGCGATTTTAAAACTGTTTTTTTTTTTTTTTTTTCAACTACTCCCTCTCAGGCATAGGCTGAGAGCCTTTACACTCAACCGCTGAACACGGTGAGGCCCGTGAGGTCTTGCTCCAGTCTAGGGAGTGAGACATGCGAAGCTTTACGGCTCGAAGCAACTCCATCTCTGAAGCCGCCTCGCCTGTGCGCTTCACAGTCTCATCCCCACAGACTCGGACCCTCACTCTCAGAACGCCACCTATTGAGCCCTATTTCTGTCGATTTTAAGACCTTCAGTGCCATTTCGGTGTCGATTTTTTTCCTGGCGAGCGATGACGAGCTGGTTATTTAGGAGGAATCGGTCTTCGGCCGGGACAAAAAATGTAAACATGTATCTCGAAGGGGAGTTTTGGGGGCGTTTTTCAAAGCCTGTACCGGCTCCTCCAACATTACTGGCTCGTTATCGCTCGCCAAGAAAAAAAAAACAACACCTACATGGAACCAAAGATCTTAAAATTGACATAAATGAAGCGAAAGGTATAAAAAGCGCCACACTAATGGGTCAAACATTCTAAAACTTCAAAACAAATGGTGCTAAGCATGAGGGAGAAGGGGGTCCAAATGAAATCCCTTCAATGAAAATTCTTCCCTTAATAAAAGACCTGAGATGATGATGATGATGATGATGACTCATATTATTATTATTATTATTATTATTATTATTATTACAAGCACCAGTATGAACAGTTGACCACATGAATTGGTATAAACTCTGTGATCTTATGTATGAGAGGACCATGAATAGGATATAAGAGGGAGGTAGTCGCTTTTTCTGGACCCCCTCCTCCCTCATAATAGTTTTTGAGATTTTAAGAAGTTTGTTCCATTAGTTTGGTGATTTTGAGACCTTTCGCTTTATTTCTTTGTGCCATTTAGGTGTCGAGTTTTTCCTGGTGAGCGATAGCAAGCTTGTAATTTTAGAAGGAACCCGGCCGAAAAATTTACAAATATATCTTGAAAGGCGGTCTAGGGTGTGTTTTTTTAAAGCTTGATGGAGGTCTAGCGAGGAAACTCAAAAATATATAAATACATACATAGATAAACAAACAAGCACTACCCCCATAATTAGAAGTGTAGATTCCCATGCAGTAGTTAATTTTATCTATCTATTGCCGGACGCAGTAATCCCCGAAGGGGTCGGTACGAATGAATCGCCCCCATGCACCTCTGTCCCCAGTCAGTTGACGCCCCTCCTCCCATCCAGCACCGCTTTCACGCATATACTTCTTAATTCCTCCCTTCCACCTCTCTCTCGGTGCACCTCTCCCTCTCTGTCCTTTCACTTCACTCTCTTACACTCTCTTAGTCATTCTCTCGCTTTCCATACGTGCCATATGGCCGAATCATCTCAAGTTGTTCCTTTTCACACTTTCCAGCACATCTACATCCACACCACACCGCTCTCGTACTTCCTCATCCATCTGTTTATAAATCCATGTATCTCTGCCAGCACTTCTCAGCAGTTACTTAATATGCTCAATTCAAAGTTTATAGCAACTTACAATTATATGTCAATCACACGATTTTTACTTCTATACATAAAATCACAGTGTACGCAAAATGATGTGGGCACCTGTGCAGTACAAACCAAGAGACATACATATAATACACATCCACTACAAACAGTGCTGTAAGGAAAGGCAATAGGTCAAGTGAGGTGAAGAACAGGTACAATTACACCTTTATTACCGGTACTCTATCTTTATTGGACCACACACACACACACACACACACACACTCAATATCTACACACACCTACACAACACTACACCCACACACACATCTACACACACACACACACACATCTACACACACACACACATCTACACACACAACACTACACACACACAACACTACAGACACACACACAAACATACACCCACACACACACACACAGCACTACACACACACACACAACACTACACACACACAACAGATGAAGTAAGGTGACGGACAGGTACCATATACACCTCTATCTATTACTACCTCTACCTCTATTGACTTGTATTGGCCTTTACACACTCATTCTCACTCACTCTCACTCTATCTCTCTCTCTCTCTCTCAGACAACAACCATTTATTAGACGAACTAAGGTGAAGGATACAGTTGCCCACATAAGGTCTGTTCCTCGTCGTGATCTTGGGTATGAAAGTAAAGTTTGCATGATTGAATTGCGAGTGTGGTTTAATTTATTTATCAGTTGACTAATCAGATGAGTTAACCACTGCATAAGAAACTACACACGTAAGCCAAACATGTGCATTATATTTCCATGCATAAGATGGCCTTTACCATACTCACACACTCACTCTCACTCTTAACAGGTAATAAATTAGGTGAAAGACAGGAACAAATGCACCTTTATTTATTACCACCTCACCTCTAACTTGATTGGCTTATATTACTTCTATACTCTCTCTCTCTCTCACACACACACACACACTATTCAATTTCCCTAGACTTCCATCAAGCTTAAAAAAACACCCTCAAAACTCCCCTTTGAGATAGATTTGTACACGGTCTTCACTACTTGCTCGCTATCGCTCGCCAGGAAATAAAATAGACCCCTATATGGCACGTACGGTTTTAAAATTGACTCCCCCCCCCCCCCCTACCCCCTTTAAGACATGTACAGGCACCCTTTTATGTATCACCCTATATTGTGTTTCCTCTCGTGATCTATATTGACCTATCGTGACCCTCCCTGCCATCATTAATGTATGTATGAATGTACTGTAGATACTCAGGCATACCGAACAGAAACAACATTTAAAGTTTCAATTCTTAGGGTCCGGGACCACTTTCGCGTTCCCTAGCCCCTTACACTGTCTCGTCTAGTAGGTGAATTTTACAAGGGGAGGAGGATTTCTAGCCCCCTGCCCCCAGAAGGAAAAGTAGGACAGGAAAAGAGACAGACAGAAACGGCTAAGGTTGGGTCGAGGATGCCAAACCTCACTTTGGATATTACCAGCCCTCGCCTCAAATTTCCGGTTCTTTCTTCCCATCTTTTATCATCTTTCATGACTCTTCCTTCCGTCTTCATCGGTTAAGCTCTTCGATCGTTATGTATGGCTCTCTCTCTCTCTCTCTCTCTCTCTCTCTCTCTCTCTCTCTCTCTCTCTCTCTCTCTCTCTCTCTCTCTCTCTCTCTCTCTCTCTCTCTCTCTCTCTCTCTCTCTCTCTCTCTCTCTCTCTCTCTCAACAGTTGATAGACAGGTCCAAATAAACCTATATTAACCACTCTATCTTCCATTACTTCTCCCTCTCACCACCTTTATTGGCTTATGTTGACCTTTCTCAACACTCTCTCTCTCTCTCTCTCTCTCACAACAGTTGATAGACAGGTCCAAATAAACCTATATTAACCACTCTATCTTCCATTACTTCTCCCTCTCACCACCTTTATTGGCTTATGTTGACCTTTCTCAACTCTCGCTCTCTCACTTCTGTATATGATCTAATATTGTCACCCGTGTAGATTTGCACAACTCCTATGTACACTGAGTAGTTCATTTTGTCATTCTCTCTCTCTCTCTCTCTCTCTCTCTCTCTCTCTCTCTCTCTCTCGCCTTTGTCAACACTCTTTATTATCTGCACTTCCTCTGCTGTTATTTCTATACTGATTCATTTCATGCATCCTTCTTTCACTGCTTCACGAGTTTTCCCCGCTATTCCCCCTTGCTTGTGATCTATACAGTACTTCCTGTGTTATTGTCCACGTGTCCATTTAACGGAGTATTTTTTATTGGAGTCAAGGTTTTCGTCAGGGATTATTAAGGGAGCCCACCTCGATTTCGTTTTCTCTTTCTCTCCCTCTCTCTTTGGCTTGTATCCATTCGGCCCCATTCAGCCTACATATTTAAGACGTTTACCCCATCCAAGTGTAAATATTTTCCTGGAGCGGTAGCGAGCCAACATAATTATATATATTTTTTTGTTTTGACAGCAAGCTAAAGTTTTAAATTTTTCGATAGAAAAATGTCTCCAGCAAAGCCGGATTTCTCCATACAAAGCAGGCTTGCTATGGCTCGCCAGGAAGAAATCGACACCTGGATGGGGATAAACGTCTTAAAACAGTTGGCTGAATGGGGCCAAATGGATACAAGCCAGGGAAAGAGAGAAAAGGAGAGAAAGATAAAAACAAAAACGGTGACCCCCCTTGAGGATCATGACGCGTTATGGCAGTGTCTTCTGGATACCATCAGACGATTATATTCAGTAAGGAATTGTGGGAGTCAGGAGGATGATTGTGATAAATTGTACCCCTTGGACTGCTAGAGGGAGTTCCAAAACTGAATAATATCACCCAATGATAGCCATAATAAACTGTCAAAATGCGTCATTATCCTCAAGGGGCTAATTAACTATTTTGAGGGAGTTTGTTAGTTTTGTTTTAGGTTTTATTATGTTGCTTATCTATACCTATACTATAGTCTATTTCTTTCCAGCTGATGTTAGATTGCAAAGTTCCCATCAACATGTCTTAGTTATTCTGAAGATTTTGTAGGGAAATATAGTGTTAATTATTAAAACTTGGCGTTAATAGGATACAGAGACATAGCAGTTTCATATTTTTGCATTAAGTATCGAGAAGTGAGCTGCCAAGTGATTCAATTTACCATCAGCTGAAATAAAACCGACACTATCTATACATGTTTCCTTCTATTCTATATACTCCATAGTTATTGTCTTCTATTCTATATACTCCATAGTTATTGTCTTCTATTCTATATACTCCATAGTTATTGTCTTCTATTCTATATACTCCATAGTTATTGTCTTCTATTCTATATACTCCATAGTTATTGTCTTCTATTCTATATACTCCATAGTTATTGTCTTCTATTCTATATACTCCATAGTTATTGTCTTCTATTCTATACTCCATAGTTATTGTCTTCTATTCTATATACTCCATAGTTATTGTCTTCTATTCTATATACTCCATAGTTATTGTCTTCTATTCTATATACTCCATAGTTATTGTCTTCTATTCTATATACTCCATAGTTATTGTCTTCTATTCTATATACTCCATAGTTATTGTCTTCTATTCTATATACTCCATAGTTATTGACTTCTATTCTATATATACTCCATAGTTATTGTCTTCTATTCTATATACTCCATAGTTATTGTCTTCTATTCTATATACTCCATAGTTATTGTCTTTTATGCTATATACTCCATAGTTATTGTCTTCTATTCTATATACTCCATAGTTATGTCTTTTATGCTATATACTCCATAGTTATTGTCTTATATTCTATATACTCCATAGTTATTGTCTTTTATGCTATATACTCCATAGTTATTGTCTTCTATTCTATATACTCCATAGTTATTGTCTTTTATGCTATATACTCCATAGTTATTGTCTTATATTCTATATACTCCATAGTTATTGTCTTTTATGCTATATACTCCATAGTTATTGTCTTCTATTCTATATACTCCATAGTTATTGTCTTTTATGCTATATACTCCATAGTTATTGTCTTCTAGACAGTATGGCTTCATTACGTTTACTTTTGAGGGATTGCTGGCTGGGGCGTTCTGGAAAACTAATTGAGTGGTGTAAATTAGAGTCATCTGAATATGAATGGATGGGACTGGATGTACAGTTGAGAAGATCATTTATGGAAATTAGAAAGAGAATAGGAGATGGGACAGAACCCTGAGGAACACCGGAGTTGATAGGATGAGGAAATGAGCGATGGCCGTCCACAACCGCAGCTATGGAATGGCCGGAAAGGAAATTAGAGACAAAGGCACAGATGGAGGGACAGAAACCGAAGGAGGGCAGTTTGGAAATTAAAGATTTGTGCCAGACTCTATCGAAGGCCTTCGATATGTCTAGTGCAACAGAAAAAGTCTCACCGAAGTCCCGAAAGTTGGATGACCAAGAGTTAGTAAGATATGAAAGAAGATCACCAGTAGAGCGACCCTTAAGGAAGCCATACTGGCGATCTGATAGCAGATTATGAGAAGAGAAATGCTTAAGAAATTTGGAAGCAAGAATAGTTTCAAAAACTTTAAGAGATACAAGAGATGAGAGCAATTGGACGATAGTTGGAGGGTTGAGAGCGGTCACCCTTCTTTGGGACAGGTTGAATGAGAGCAAACTTCCAGCAAGAAGGAAAGACGTTAGAGGAGAGACAGAGACGAAAGAGTTTGCCTAGGCAGGGGGTCAGCACAGAAGCACAGTTTTTAAGTACAACAATGGGGTGAAAGGTCTTAAAATCGCCAAACTAATGGGCCGAATGTCTTAAAATCTGAACACTAATGGGGCTAAACATGTGGAAGACGGGGGACCATAAAAACGACCCATCTCCCCTAAATGTGTTCGGTGTGTTCAGGTCTCGTTATTGACCTTGGCTGCTTGTTTGACCGGCTCCCCTCACGTATCTGCTATTTTATGTCATACTTTGCTGACCTATTCTAACTTTAAGGGGGGATGGTTCACTTTTTGGGCGATTTTTGCATGTATTCATTATTTTTCTAGTTTCCTCCCTAGACCTCTATCAAATTTAAAAAGAACCATTCATTAGATCCCCCTTCTAGATTAATTTGTACATTTTTCGGTAGAAAAATGTCCCGGCCGAAGGCCGATTCTTCCAACATTACAGGCTCACTATCGTTCGCCAGGGAAACAATCGACACCTAAATAGCACGAAAGGTCTAAATAATTTATTAACTAAGAAATGGGGGGATAGGTCTTAAAATAGATTAACTAAAGTGGCAAACATCTTAACATCTGAAAACTAATGGGGCTAAACATAAGGGAGAAAGTGATCCAGAAAACCGGCCCATCCCCCCTTAACGCCAACCTTTAACCCTTTCAGTATGTCTAATGATGTATGTATGTATATATGTATATACTCAGGCACATACCCCATTGTTGGGGGTGGCCGACACGAGACAGAGCCCGAACAGAAACATTTAAAGTTCCTATCCGCTTTCGCATTCCCTTGCCCGTTTCTCTGTCTCAGCGAGTAGGATAATTATACAAGGGGAGGAGGATTCCTAGCCCCCTGCCGGAATAAACGGTCAAAATTCGTCATAATTGTCTAAAGGTTAAATAGTGATCTTAGCTACATCCACGTGTAAAAGCTCTCGGAAAAGTTGTTGGAAAAAAAAGTTGACGATAAAAGGTCTCTTGTGATACCCCCTTAAAGCTTTCAGTATTAGAACACCTTTATTCAAACTAGTATTTGACCTTTTTATTCAGCTTTGGAAGGCCCTCTGACATTGAAAGAGGTACCGGTAAAGTATATCTCAATTTGCCCTTGCCAAATAATATGACGCATTTCTATCCTGTTTTCTGGCTATTATTAGACGATTTGATTCAGTCTTTCCCTCTTCCTATGAGTTGAATTGCTTCAAACTCCGTGTGTCCAAGCATTTTGGCACAACATCCCTTGATTTTGGCCCTTTCACTCTTTCAACTCTGGGAGAGGCACTCGATACAGGCAGTTCTGCCTTTTGTCTCCTTCACTCACATAGAACAAAAAAAAGATAAGGAAGAGTATATAGAATTCAGAGGATTAATTGAGATAGTCTGTACGCTATTAACACCCACAGATCCTTCTTAACCTGTACAAAATCGTTTAATTATAGCCAGAATAAACTGCCAAGACGCATCATGGTCCTCTAGGGGTTAAGTTAAGCCTCTAAAGCCGGTATCACACTAGCGCCTTTTCCCTCAACATTTATCCTCAACAGTGGTCTGGCAGCTTATGAGGCCAACATGTAATATATTTCGGTCCCCTAAATTCATCCATCATCAGTCTAGTTTCCGATAACAGTGCAAAATACTCCAGAAATGTTAACAGATTTTTTTTGATAATCGATTGTTGACTATAAATGCTCTCGTGCGATACCGACTTAACTCTCAAAACGTCTTCCTAAGCTACAACCAATCATCTTCAGACTAACCATAACATACGCGTTCCCACCTACCGCAAGGGATAACTCATACTCACAGGTGTCATGATCAACAGGTGGGTTAATGGGAGGCAGACCGTTTTTCTGGACCCCCTTCTCCCTAATGTTTAGCCCCACTAGTTTTGAGATTATAAGACGTTCGGCCCATTAGTTTGGCGATTTTAACACCTTTCGTCCCATTTTGTTGTCAAATGTAAGACCTTTTGTGCCATTTAGGTGTCGATTATTTCCTGGCGAGCAATAGCGAGCCGTAAATTTTAAGAGGAATTGGCCTTCGGCCGAGACATTTTTCTACCGAAAAATTTACAAATTTATCTTGAAGGGGGGTCTAGGGGGTGTTTTAAGCTTGATGAAGGTCTAGGGAGAAAACTAAAAAAAAATATATATGAATAAATGAATTAATAGATCAAACAAACGGCCAGCCTCCCCTTAATGTCTCAGGTGCAGGTACAGGTGCCCAAGTAAGTTCTGTTCCTCTCCGTGATATTCTTCCACGTGAAAATATAATGCGCAGGATTGAATTACGAGCGTAGTTTCTTATGCAGTGGTTAACCCATTCAGTACTGGTGACATTCGTTTCATTATAGTCTGGCAGCTATTACACTCTTTTATTCAGCTTAGGAAGGATGTCTACCCGTTAAAAGATTACAGACTATCTCAATGCATCCTCTTTGCTACCATATATCTTTCCTAATGCTGGGGTCACACATTCACATATATGCTCCCGTATGCTCCCGTACGAAGGTTTATTGGTAGTTGGCAACCGAATACGTAAAACGTAAGGGCTTAGTACGCAAAACGTAAATGAAATTGTGTCTAGTCGTGGGGGTTGGTACGCATGGCGGGAGTAGCCACGCTGGTCGGGGAGGTGGTTGGTGCGGCCAAGACCGCCCGGTATGTTTTGGATTTCGAATCAGATACGTGGCTCGCGCTCACGTATGTCAAAAGTCGGGAAATCCTACGTTTGACCGGGCGATCTGCTACGTCTGACGGGAGCAGCCCCGTAAGACGTAGCAGCTAGCCCGGTCAAACGTAAGCTTCTCCCGCCAATCGTACAATATTCCCGTCAAACGGGACAGTTAAAGTTAGTCCGGGCGCATCTGGCAGCACCGCCGCACTGCGTGTTGGCGGGAAGACGCGGCAACGTTGTACGGGGGGTATATAAGGACCGTCGGGGGACACTCCAGTCACACCTCTCACCACACCGGAGCAGCAAACAACAAGAACCCTGCCACCTGCTAGCCACCCTCTGCACCTTGCCCTGCCCTGCTTGCCACCCTCTGCACCCTGCCTGCTGCCCTGCTTGCCACCCTCTGCACCCTGCCCTGCCCTGCTTGTCACCCTCTGCACCCTGCCCTGCCCTGCCCTGTACCATGCACAAGAAAGGCGTGAAGAAGGCCAGGAAGGCTTCCCCTGCCACCTCGACGTCTGCCACCTCACCGCCTGCCACCTCACCTTTTGACCCCTCTCAGCCTGGCCCCTCCAATTCCAAGGACAATGGAAAAAAAACTTCTTGTAGTTGAAGTAATATGTGCCACCAAAGTTTGGGTTTCGGATCCGTATGTGTTTGCCATCAATGGCTCCTACACAATGCAGCAGATTCCATCGTTCCTCATAGCCGCTGGCAACCTCCTTCCATTCAGCAGGCGATTGTGGCGTCTTGATCTCCTGATCTCCGTATAGACAGAAATGATGGCCTGGCAGGTGTCTGGAACAATTTGGCTGATGGTGTTGTGGGCAACACGAAAGTTGTATTGCAGGCTCTTATAGGAATCACCCGTAGCGAGGAAACGTAGGGTGATGGCCATCCGCAGACCAGGAGGAATGGGGTTCCGCCAGAACGTAGGTTTCCTCTGAATGAGGGGGGTGACACGTTCCACTATCTCATCAAATAGTTGTTTGTCTACCCGGGTGAAGTTTTTGTACAGTTGTGGACATTCTGTGGCCAACTCTTGCATCAGCTTCTCATAATGGCCATGTTCAGGCCTTCGTTGTAGATATGGCCACACCCACACTGTCCTCTTGCTCCTTTCCTTCTTCTTCTCTTGTTCATCTTCATGGATGTAGTTTGCTATTGCAAGCAGTTCTAACATTTCTATGTAGGAAATGATCCATTGAATGAGCCGAGTGTTATGCCTGTTCTCCGGTTTGATTAGGGAGTTCACCATATTGAACTCCTCCAGGATGTATTCCGTGATGTTCTTCATGGTGCCGAGTCAGGAGTGGGAATGGGAACGTTGTGGCCAGCCCTGCCCTTTATGTAGTTCCCAGATTCCAACCCAGACCTACGTGGTTGACAAAGACTGTCTTTGTCTGTGTTTGGACAAACGGGGTGTGCCTACGATTGTCCGGAAACGGTCCACGTAAGTCCTACAAACTCCCAAGACGTACGGCCTCAGCTACGCAGGTCTTGTGGGGGCGTGACCATGGGCATGGCCTGTGTTCCCGCAAATCGGGCAGCCCAGGCGGACAAACGGGGACATGCTTACGCAAGTCGCAAGCACGTACGTAGTTCCATATGACTACATTACGTCTGACGTAACACTGGCCCCGTCACGGTACATCTGTCGGGAAGTGCAATAGTCGTGGTCTATACGGGCGTACACGGCCGGACTACGCCCGTCAGAACACAAAATTGGCGATCACGCCTGACGGGAGCTGTCGGGAGCGATATACATGAATGTGTGACCCCAGCATAAGCCTCCTAAAATCGTCTAACTGCAGCTGAAAAAAAAAAAAAAGACGTCGCCGGTACTGTAAGGGTTAACTCATCTGACTATAGTCTATTCGCTGTAAGTAGGCGAAAAAGCATGACCTCTAACTTCTGTAACTCAAAAACTACTAGAGTAATCGAGCTAATAGTTCTACTATTTGGGAAGAGTCCGTCAAGGAATAGATGTGGAAATTTACAGTCAATTTGCTCTAGCCTTTTTTGAGTTACAGAGGATAGGTCATTATTTCTCGCCTACTTACAGCGAATAGACTATAGTTAACTGATAATTAATAGATATCACACTCGCAATTCATTCACGCAAATAAGACTTTCCTACATACGAGGAGGATCGGAACTTATGTGGGCAACTGTACAAACAGGTGTCGTACTACCCTGTAATCAAGAGAGCTCGGGGTTAGTGGGGTCAATGATTAATACGGCGACATTTTCATTTATGGTTCGTCCCATTACTTAGGCGATTATAAGACGTTTCGACCCATTTTTGTAAATTTTAAGACCTTTCGTGCCATTTAGGTGTCGATTTTTTCCTGACGAGGGATAGCAAGCTTGTAATTTAAGAGGAACCAGCCTTTGATCAAGACATTTTTCTACCGAAAAATGTACACATTTATCTAGAAAGGCGGTCTTGGGGGGGTATTCTTTTAAATGTGATGGAGGTCTAGGGAGTAAACATAAAATAAACCTCCCCTATAACAGCGCACCAAATATATATCTGTATAAAGCTAACATACCAACACACTTTATATCCGGATAAAGCTAACACACCAACACACTTTATATCCGGATAAAGCTAACACACCAACACACTTTATATCTGGATAAAGCTAACACACCAACACACTTTATATCCGGATAAAGCTAACACACCACCACACTTTATATCCGGATAAAGCTAACACACCAACACACTTTATATCCGGATACAGCTAACACACCAACACACTTTATATCCGGAAAAAGCTAACACACCAACACAATTTATATCCGGATAAAGCTAACACACCAACACACTTTATATCCGGATAAAGCTAACACACCAACATACTTTATATCCGGATAAAGCTAACACACCAACACACTTTATATCCGGATAAAGCTAACGCACCAACACACTTTATATCCGGATAAAGCTAACGCACCAACACACTTTATATCCGGATAAAGCTAACATACCAACACACTTTATATCTGGATAAAGCTAATATACCATTACACTTTATATCCGGATAAAGCTAATGCACCAACACACTTTATATCCGGATAAAGCTAACGCACCAACACACTTTATATCCGGATAAAGCTAACACACCAACACACTTTATATCCGGATAAAGCTAACGCACCAACATACTTTATATCCGGATAAAGCTAACACACCAACACACTTTATATCCGGATAAAGCTAACGCACCAATACACTTTATATCTGGATAAAGCTAATGCACCAACACACTTTATATCCGGATAAAGCTAACATACCAACACACTTTATATCCGGATATAGCTAACATACCAACACACTTTATATCCGGATAAAGGTAACATTCCAACACACTTTATATCCGGATAAAGCTAACACACCAACACACTTTATATCCGGATAAAGCTAACACACCAACACACCTTATATCTGGATAAAGCTAACACACCAACACACTTTATATCCGGATAAAGCTAACACACCAACACACTTTATATCCGGATAAAGCTAACAAACCAACACACTTTATATCCGGATAAAGCTAACACACCAACACACTTTATATCCGGATAAAGCTAACACACCAACATACTTTATATCCGGATAAAGCAAACACACCAACAAACTTTATATCCGGATAAAGCTAACACACCAACACACTTTATATCTGGATAAAGCTGACACACCAACACACTTTATATCCGGATAAAGCTAACACACCAACACACTTTATATCCGGATAAAGCTAACACACCAACACACTTTATATCCAGATAAAGCTAACATACCAACATACTTTATATCCGGATAAAGCTAACACACCAACATACTTTATATCCGGATAAAGCTAACACACCAACATACTTTATATCCGGATAAAGCTAACACACCAACACACTTTATATCCGGATAAAGCTAACACACCAACACACTTTATATCCGGATAAAGCTAACACACCAACACACCTTATATCCGGATAAAGCTAACAGACCAACACACTTTATATCCGGATAATGCTAACACACCAACATACTTTATATCCGGATAAAGCTAACACACCAACACACTTTATATCCGGATAAAGCTAACACACCAACACACTTTATATCCGGATAAAGCTAGCACACCAACACACCTTATATTCGGATAAAGCTAACACACCAACACACTTTATATCCGGATAAAGCTAACACACCAACATACTTTATATCCGGATAAAGCTAACACACCAACACACTTTATATCCGGATAAAGCTAACACAACAACACAATTTATATCCGGATAAAGCTAACACACCAACACACCTTATATCCGGATAAAGCTAACACACCAACATACTTTATATCCGGATAAAACTAACACACCAACACACCTTATATCCGGATAAAGCTAACACACCAACACACCTTATATCCGGATAAAGCTAACACACCAACACACTTTATATCCGGATAAAGCTAACACACCAACACACCTTATATCCGGATAAAGCTACCACACCAACACACTTTATATCTGGATAAAGCTAACACACCAACACACCTTATATCCGGATAAAGCTAACACACCAACACACCTTATATCCGGATAAAGCTAACACACCAACACACTTTATATCCGGATAAAGCTAACACACCAACACACCTTATATCCGGATAAAGCTAACACACCAACACACTTTATATCCGGATAAAGCTAACACACCAACACCCTTTATATCCGGATAAAGCTAACACACCAACACACTTTATATCCGGATAAAGCTAACACACCAACACACTTTATATCCGGATAAAGCTAACACACCAACACACTTTATATCCGGATAAAGCTAACACACCAACATACTTTATATCCGGATAAAGCTAACACACCAACACACTTTATATCTGGATAAAGCTAACACACCAACACACTTTATATCCGGATAAAGCTAACACACCAACACACTTTATATCCGGATAAAGCTAACACACCAACACACTTTATAACCGGATAAAGCTAACACACCAACAAACTTTATATCCGGATAAAGCTAACACACCAACACACTTTATATCCGGATAAAGCTAACACACCAACACACTTTATATCCGGATAAAGCTAGCACACCAACACACCTTATATCCGGATAAAGCTAACACACCAACATACTTTATATCCGGATAAAGCTAACACACCAACACACTTTATATCCGGATAAAGCTAACACACCAACACACTTTATATCCGGATAAAGCTAACACACCAACACACTTTATATCCAGATAAAACTAACACACTTTATATCCGGATAAAGATAACACATCAACACACTTTATATCCGGATAAAACTAACACACTTTATATCTGGATAAAACTAACACAATTTATATCCGGATAAAGCAAACACATCAACACACTTTATATCCGGATAAAACTAACACTTTATATCCGGATATAGCTAACACACCACATTCCAAGGCTACATAGTTCATATTAACATTGGTCGTGGTATTGTATGTTAGGTTACGTGAGGTGGGATAGGTTAGACAGGGATGTTTCAGTAAATATAGAACAACACAACAAACTTACCACACCACCTTCCAAACCTACGTAGTCCACAACAACATACAGCGTCAGTAGTTTAAGGTCAGTTTTGGTAAGGTTGGGATAGGTTAGACAGGGTTGTTTCAGTAAATATAGAACAACACAACAAACTTACCACACCACCTTCCAAACCTACGTAGTCCACAACAACATACAGCGTCAGTAGTTTAAGGTCAGTTTTGGTAAGGTTGGGATAGGTTAGACAGGGTTGTTTCAGTAAATATAGAACAACACAACAAACTTACCACACCACCTTCCAAACCTACGTAGTCCACAACAACATACAGCGTCAGTAGTTTAAGGTCAGTTTTGGTAAGGTTGGGATAGGTTAGACAGGGTTGTTTCAGTAAATATAGAACAACAACAAACTTACCACACCACCTTCCAAACCTACGTAGTCCACAACAACATACAGCGTCAGTAGTTTAAGGTCAGTTTTGGTAAGGTTGGGATAGGTTAGACAGGGTTGTTTCAGTAAATATAGAACAACACAACAAACTTACCACACCACCTTCCAAACCTACGTAGTCCACAACAACATACAGCGTCAGTAGTTTAAGCGCCGGTTGGGTAAGGTTGGGATAGGTTAGACAGGGTTGTTTCAGTAAATATAGAACAACACAACAAACTTACCACACCACCTTCCAAACCTACGTAGTCCACAACAACATACAGCGTCAGTAGTTTAAGGTCAGTTTTGGTAAGGTTGGATAGGTTAGACAGGGTTGTTTCAGTAAATATAGAACACACAACAAACTTACCACACCACCTTCCAAACCTACGTAGTCCACAACAACATACAGCGTCAGTAGTTTAAGGTCAGTTTTGGTAAGGTTGGGATAGGTTAGACAGGGTTGTTTCAGTAAATATAGAACAACACAACAAACTTACCACACCACCTTCAAACCTACGTAGTCCACAACAACATACAGCGTCAGTAGTTAAGGTCAGTTTTGGTAAGGTTGGGATAGGTTAGACAGGGTTGTTTCAGTAAATATAGAACAACACAACAAACTTACCACACCACCTTCCAAACCTACGTAGTCCACAACAACATACAGCGTCAGTAGTTTAAGGTCAGTTTTGGTAAGGTTGGGATAGGTTAGACAGGGTTGTTTCAGTAAATATAGAACAACACAACAAACTTACCACACCACCTTCCAAACCTACGTAGTCCACAACAACATACAGCGTCAGTAGTTTAAGGTCAGTTTTGGTAAGGTTGGGATAGGTTAGACAGGGTTGTTTCAGTAAATATAGAACAACACAACAAACTTACCACACCACCTTCCAAACCTACGTAGTCCACAACAACATACAGCGTCAGTTTAAGGTCAGTTTTGGTAAGGTTGGGATAGGTTAGACAGGGTTGTTTCAGTAAATATAGAACAACACAACAAACTTACCACACCACCTTCCAAACCTACGTAGTCCACAACAACATACAGCGTCAGTAGTTTAAGGTCAGTTTTGGTAAGGTTGGGATAGGTTAGACAGGGTTGTTTCAGTAAATATAGAACAACACAACAAACTTACCACACCACCTTCCAAACCTACGTAGTCCACAACAACATACAGCGTCAGTAGTTTAAGGTCAGTTTTGGTAAGGTTGGGATAGGTTAGACAGGGTTGTTTCAGTAAATATAGAACAACACAACAAACTTACCACACCACCTTCCAAACCTACGTAGTCCACAATCACATATAGCGTGTTATTGTACGTCAGTTTAGGTAAGGTTGGGATAGGTTAGGTAGGGTTGTTTCAGTAAATATAGAACAACATAACAAACTTACCACACCACCTTCCAAACCTACGTAGTCCACAATCACATATAGCGTGTTATTGTACGTCAGTTTAGGTAAGGTTGGGATAGGTTAGATAGGGTTGTTTCAGTAATTAACAGCACAACAAACATATAATGCAAGTTATAATGTGTTAGGTTAGGTAAAGTTGTGATAAGATAGATAGGTTATACTGTATGTATTTTGTTTTTTCTATGTGAATAAGGAAGACAAAAGGCTGAACTGCCTGTGACGAGTGCCTCCCCCAGAGTTGAAAGAGTGACAGGGCCAAAATCAAGGAATTTACGACCCAAAATACCTGGACACACGGAGTTGGAAGCAGTTTAAGTCATAGGATGAGGGGAAGATGGATTCAGGGAGAGAGTTCCAGAGTTCAGCTGTTGAATAGAAGAAAGATTGGGAATATTGATTCACTCTTGGGTTGGAGAGTTGCACAGAGTAGGGGTGGGATTGTGTTGCAAGACGGGTGCTACGTACTCTATGTAGAGGAGATGGTATACACTGAGAGAACTCTGAGGAACACTGATTATTGTAATAGCGGTAGAATAGCGAGAGAGATACAACATTGCGGCAAAGAGAAAGATAGACTGCAGAAATTGGTGAGTGGACGTGAGTTAATGAGACGAAAGGCTTTCTTCTCTACTTTGTCAAGAAGTGCTGTGTAAGAGGATCCTCCCCAAACAAGTGAACAATACTCAATACATGGACGCACTAGCTGTGCCCCTGTACAGAGCAAGAAGCTGTGCAGGGGTAAAGAACCCCCGGAGGCTGTTGAGTACACCCAGCTTCTGGGAAGCCGTTTTAGCAAGGGTGGTAATATGGTCTTTCCAAGTGAAATTAGAAGAAAAGGAGACATCGAGAATACTAAAAGAAGATGAAGGGTTGATTTTTGTATTGTTGAAGTATAAGGGATAGTCTTTTGGGAGTTCTTGGTTGTTTCAGTAAGTAACATCACATCAAAATTATATTGCAAGTTATAGTATATTAGTTTATGTAAGGTTAGGAGAGGTTAGGTAGGGATATCTGAGGTGTAAATATCCATCCAGAGCTATTACTTTTCCTCCACACAGCATACGGTACACAACCAGATTAATACAAAGCAACACTGGTTATGGGTGCCAAGTTATTATAACAGAGTTTCGTATTTTTTTCGTAAATGACAAAGTTTTTATTAATATTTATTTATTATTATTATTTTAAAGTTTGCTCCCTAGACCTCCATCAAGCTTAAGAATCACCCTCAAGACCTCCCTTTCAGATACATTTGTACACCAAAGGCCTGTTCCGCCTAAAATACAGGCTCACTATCGCTCGCAGGAAAATATCGACATCTAAAAGGGACGAAATGCCTTAAAATTGACAAAGAAAGGTCATAAAATCGGCAAACTAATGGGGCGAACGTCTTAAAAATGTCTCAATTAATGGTGTTATAATTAGGGACAAGGGGGTCCAGAAAAAACACCCCTTAATATGTTTTTTCTAAAATGTATGATATAATTTGTTTGTTTTGGAGTTTTTCAGTATGTACCTAAACTTAAGAGAAAAAAAAACGATTCAGTGACTTAATGAAAAACAAATTATGTTGCACACTTTTATAATGGTTAACCCTTTCAAGATCCGAATACGCCTTTCTTTTCTATTTCTGGCTATTATTATAAGATTTAATTAAGATAACTAAGGGTATATTAAGGGGGGATGGTTCACTTAATTAAGATAACTAAGGGTATATTAAGGGGGGATGGTTCACTTTAAGATAACTAAGGGTATATTAAGGGGGGATGGTTCACTTAAGATAACTAAGGGTATATTAAGGGGGGATGGTTCACTTTAAGATAACTAAGGGTATATTAAGGGGGGATGGTTCACTTTAAGATAACTAAGGGTATATTAAGGGGGGATGGTTCACTTTAAGATAACTAAGGGTATATTAAGGGGGATGGTTCACTTAATTAAGATAACTAAGGGTATATTAAGGGGGGATGGTTCACTTTAAGATAACTAAGGGTATATTAAGGGGGGATGGTTCACTTAATTAAGATAACTAAGGGTATATTAAGGGGGGATGGTTCACTTTAAGATAACTAAGGGTATATGAAGTGGGGATGGTTCACTTAATTAAGATAACTAAGGGTATATTAAGGGGGGATGGTTCACTTTAAGATAACTAAGGGTATATTAAGGGGGGATGGTTCACTTAATTAAGATAACTAAGGGTATATTAAGGGGGGATGGTTCACTTTAAGATAACTAAGGGTATATTAAGGGGGGATGGTTCACTTAATTAAGATAACTAAGGGTATATTAAGGGGGGATGGTTCACTTTAAGATAACTAAGGGTATATAAAGGGGGGATGGTTCACTTTAAGATAACTAAGGGTATATTAAGGGGGGATGGTTCACTTTAATTAAGATAACTAAGGGTATATTAAGGGGGGATGGTTCACTTAATTAAGATAACTAAGGGTATATTAAGGGGGGATGGTTCACTTTAAGATAACTAAGGGTATATTAAGGGGGGATGGTTCACTTAATTAAGGTAACTAAGGGTATATTAAGGGGGGATGGTTCACTTTAAGATAACTAAGGGTATATTAAGGGGGGATGGTTCACTTTAAGATAACTAAGGGTATATTAAGGGGGGATGGTTCACTTAATTAAGATAACTAAGGGTATATTAAGGGGGGATGGTTCACTTTTTGGGCGATGTTTGCATGTATTCATTATTTTTTCTAGTTTCCTCCCTAGACCTCCATCAAATTAAAAAAAACATCCATTAGATCCCCCTTCTAGATTAATTTGTACATTTTTCGGTAGAAAAATGTCCCGGCCGAAGACCGGTTCTTCCAACATTACAGGCTCACTATCGTTCGCCAGGGATAAAATCGACACCTAAATAGCACGAAAGGTCTAAATATTGACGAATAAGTGGGGTGAAAGGTCCTAAAATCGACTAACTAATGGGACAAACATCTTAACATCCGAAAACTAATGGGGCTAAACATGAGGGAGACAGTGGTCCAGAAAACCGGCCCATCTTAACTTAAAGTTGAGAGTTAATTGAGATAGTCTGTACCCTTATAATAGAGATAGTCTGTACCCTTATAATTGAGATAGTCTGTACCCTTATAATTGAGATAGTCTGTACCCTTATAATTGAGATAGTCTGTACCCTTATAATTGAGATAGTCTGTAATAATTGAGATAGTCTGTAATAATTGAGATAGTCTGTAATAATTGAGATAGTCTGTAATAATTGAGATAGTCTGTATCCTTATAATAGAGATAGTCTGTACCCTTATAATAGAGATAGTCTGTACCCTTATAATTGAGATAGTCTGTACCCTTATAATTGAGATAGTCTGTACCCTTATAATAGAGATAGTCTGTACCCTTATAATAGAGATAGTCTGTACCCTTATAATTGAGATAGTCTGTACCCTTATAATAGAGATAGTCTGTACCCTTATAATAGAGAGATAGTCTGTACCCCTATAATGGAGATAGTCTGTACCCCTATAATGGAGATAGTCTGTACCCCTATAATGGAGATAGTCTGTACCCTTATAATGGAGATAGTCTGTACCCCTATAATGGAGATAGTCTGTACCCTTATAATTGAGTCTGTACCCTTATAATTCCCACAGGCTCTTCCTTCACTCTTTGTCTCTCTCTTTAACCCCCCCCTCTTCTCTCTCTCTCTTTACCCCCTCTCTCCTCTCTCTCTCTTTACCCCCCTCCGTCTCTCTCTTTAACCCCCGTCTCCCCCTCTTTACCCCCCCTCCTCCCTCTATCTCTTTACCTCCCCCTTCTCCTTTCTCTCTCTTTAACCCCCCTCTCCCCTTCTCTACCCCCCCCCCCCCTCCCTCTCTCTCTTTACCCTCACCCCTCTCCCTCTCTCTCTTTACCCTCACCCCTCTCCCCCTCTCTCTTTTCTGTGAAGCTTAAGGGGGGATGGTTCGCTTTTTGGTCGATTTGTTCATGTATTAATTGTTTTTTCTAGTTTCCTCTATAGAACTCCATCAAACTTTAAGAAAAAAACAAAAAAACAAAAAAACATTCATTAGATCCTCCTTCTAAATTAATATGTAAATTTTTCGGTAGGAAAATGTCCCGGCCAAAGGCCGGTTCTTCCAAAATTACAGCCTCACTATCTTTCGACAAATAAATAGCACGAATGGTCTTAATATTGACAAACTAAATGGAGCAAACATCTTAAAATCTAAAAACAAATGGGGCTAAACAAGAGGCAGAAGGGTGACCAGAAGAACGCCCCATCTCCCCTACAGAGTACAAAGGCCTGGCAACAAGGTGGTCACAATATAGGGGGTTACAGAAAGAGAGAGAGAGGCTCGGATCAAAGGAATCACAAAATCCCATTGGTATTCCCTCTACCTAGCTATATATTGGGTTTAGTCTATCTCTCGCTCTCTCCTTTCCTACCCTTAATCTCCCCCTCTCTCTCCGTCCCCTATATCTCTATCTCTCTTTCTTTTTTATTCTCTCTATCGCTCTCACACTCTCTCTCTCTCTCTCACCCTCACTCTCACTCTCTCTCTCTCTCTCTCACATACACACACACTTTTCGTCTCTCATCTTACCTTTATCATCAATACATTTCAGTTAGTGCCCATGTAATATTATTCACTCATAAAACACACACACACACGGTTTTTTCTCTCTCATCGCCCTCAATAGCATGTTTATTGCAACTATTATTATTATTATTATTATTATTATTACATTTCGTCGTCTCCCTGCTTTCACACTCATTATCATCCTCTTTCTCACGTTGCTTATGTCAGGTCCTCCTTTAACCCTTCCACACGCTGCCTCCACATCAGCATAAGGGGAGGTCCCTTCTCCCTCATGTTTAACCTCATTAAGTTTGAGACGTTCGCGCGCCATTAGTTTAACGATTTCGCTCCCCTTCTTTGTCAGTTTTAAGTTTTTGTTTTTCTTTAAGCTTCATCGAGGTCTTGCGAGGAAACTAATTTATATACCTATCTATTTATCTATATATATATATATATATATATATATATATATGCTTGTTTTATCCTCAGCCGGGCTTAAACCAACGACAGTCAGGACTAGTGTCCATGCTCTAATCCACTCTACCACGGCGTGATAAAGAATACTTAACCTTTATCTATTTTTATTAAGGAAAAGGAAAACTTACTTGGGGAAAGATTTCAATTGATACGCAAGTCGTAGGACCCATATTCCAGGATACCATACTGGGATATATATACTGTAAGTATTCCCATGCAAATCGGGCTAAATTGTAAATGAGTGTTAAACGGTACTTGCAAAGTAGACAGAATAGATAAAAAAAAAACATCTGAGGAAGAACACTTTATTGACAACGTTTCGCAGATAGCTTCATCAGGTCAATGAGTATTCTTTATCACGCCTTGGTAGAGTTGATTATAACATGAACAGTTGAACACTCGCCTTGGCTGTTGGTGGTTCGAGCCCGGTTGAGAGTAAAAAGCATTAGTTACTCACATGTATTTGTGAGATATACTTAATATTAATGACTCTCGTGCTTGGTTGGGTAAGAATGAAATGAAATAATGTCAGCCCGAGTTGCGTGGGAATATTTGTAAGCATCCCTGTATGGTGTCCTGGAATATGGGTCCTATGACTTGCATAAGATATGGAATACTTTCTCCGAGTAAGACTTCCCTTCTCCTTAATATAAATAGGAAATATTAAGTATTCTTTATCATGCCGTGGTAGTTGATTAAAGCATGGATACTCGGCCTGATTGTCGGTGGTTCAAGCCCGACTGAGAATATAAAATAGCAAGTAGATCACGTGTATTTGTGAGATATACTTAATCTATCTATCTATCTATCAATCTATCTATTGATATTCTCCCCTAATATCAATAAACCAAGGATGGGAGGAGAGGAGATAAAATTACTACTACTATAATTGGTTATTTAAATGTTGTTATTATCATCATGTTATGTTCTACCTTTCCTCCTAATTGCCTTATTTTCTCCTCCACTTCCTCTTCCTTGTTGTTCCTGATATATATTTCATCTTTATTCGCCTTCCTTTTCTCTTCCTACTAGTGTCTTTTCTGGAAACATCTCTCTCTCTGTCTCTCTCTCTCCTCCTTATGTTGATCTTGTCAGGTCCTCCTTCAACCCTTCCACACCGTGTCACCATATCGGCAATACACCCACAGTGAGAGGAAAGGAGAGAAAATTACAATTATTATTAGGGGTTCGACCCTTACGGGGAACTCCTATTGTAATCATTAAATCTACTTATTCATCCAAATTATTTTTCCACGCCAGTTTTTACGCAATAACTCCAGAACCGCTTTTTGGATCGGGATCAAACTTTCACAAGAGGTGTGTTTTTGTATTGGGCAATCTTGAAAACAAATTGAATTCTTCTTAAAATTCCACATCTTGAAAACTACGCGGATGATCAAAGCCATGTTTGCGTAGTTGGGCGAGGCTCGAAATTCCGAACGTTTTGGTACCAAAAGAATAGAAATTGGTGGAATAGTTTGGCCGCAGCATTGAAAACTGTCTATTCATAAATTACTTTAAAACCATATTAGCTACCCACACAACGTTTTCAATCTTCAGTCTATAGGCTTCCCCGCTTCCCCTAGTTTTGCTTAATAATATTTTAGTTAATCATTCAGATCCATACATTTTTAAATTTTAACTCTCTCAAAATAGTTAAGAGTCCCTTCGAATTCTATCAATTATTTAATCAACCTACCTATACATACCTACCCTACCAAATAATAATGATAATTCAAATATATTTTTGGTGAATAGCAGAGTATTGGCTAAGGTTTTTAACAATTCCTCTATTTGCCAAATGCTTACTTAAATAACAAAGATCTGGACCTTCAAAGTTTTGACAATTTTTGGTGTGGTGTGACTTACCTTTCCTCCTCCCTCAAACAGCAAGCAACGGTTTCAGGGGTTTAAGAGTATTGCATTCTTCCATAAAAATATATATAGTCCGGTTTTTACGCAATAACTCCGGAACTGCTTGTCGGATCGGGACCAAACTTTGACACAAGGTGCATTTTTGTATTGGGCAACTTTTGATATGCTATCCAAAATGGTGGCCAGACACGCCCGTGGCAGCCTTTCACACCCAACCCATCTCGTCCTATCTAATTTTATGTTAAACTCTATAGTTCTTGATCCCACTATAGGACTCGGTAGCCTATTCCAAATATCTACAACTCTGTTACTAAACGAATGGAGGCAGATCCCTTACATACCCAGTCTCTCTCTGTCGCTCGTTTGTTTGCACACCAGTACAAATGAGGCAGATCCCTTACACATGCAACTAAGATGAACATGGGAGTCTGTAGAGAGACAAGTGGCCCACGAAAGGCAGATCCCTTTCACATCCAATCCATTTCGTCCATATGACTATCTGATTTTATCTTCAAATTCTCTATTGTTCTTGATCCCACTATAGCACTAGGTAGCCTATTTCACATATCTACGACTGTTACGGGAGAGGCAGATCCCTTACACAGCCAATCTCTCTCTCTCTCTTATTTGCACACTGGTACAAATGAGGCAGATCCCTTACACATGCAACCAAGATGAAAATGGGAGTCTGTAGAGAGCCAAGTGGCCCACATAAGGCAGATCCCTTTCACACCCAACCTATCTCATAAACGTTACCTGTTATTTACACTACTTACTATACACCCATGTTATCATATACCTGCAACCAAAACACAATTGTAAGAAATAGGAACATAAGAAAATGGGAGTCTGAAGAGAGCCAATTGGCCCACACAAGACAGATCCTTTTCACACCCAACCCATCTCATAAAAACTCTCTCATTTATCTCTGTCTTCCTAAGATTTATGACATCCTAGTCTCTCTCTCTCTTTCACAAATGAGAACATAAGAAAACCGGAGTCTGCAGAGAGCCGATTGGCCCACACTTGTCAGATCCGTTTCACACCCAACCCATCCCACGCTCTCTCTCTCTCTCATATTTATCGCTATCTTCCTTACGTTTATGACATCCTATTCTCTCTTGCCATACTCTCTCTCCCTCACAAATGAGAAAATTAAAAAAATAAGAAAATGGGACTCTGCAGAGAGCCGATTGACGTACACATGGCAGATCCCTTTCTCACCCAACCAATCTCGTTTTATCTAATTTCAAGTTGAAGCTCTATTGTTCTTGATCCCATTATAGCACTCGGTAGCCTATTCCACATATCTACAACTCTGTTACTAAACGAACAGAGCCAGATCCTTTATACAGCCAATCTCTCCCTCTCTCGCTCTTGTTTGTTTGCACAATCTGTTCCTTCTGTAGTTTCTCCATCGATAAGTTAAATGATCTTTTGATATCTGTGACACAGCTTTTGTATCCAACACAATACCCTGCTTGCAAAACCGCTCGAACCCCGGACAACGTTGCTTGCAACTTTAAATATTATTATTATTATTATGATTATTATTGTTATTAGTAGTAGTAATAGTAGTAGTATTTTCGCTGTAATTACTATACTTACTGTAAATCGCCCTTAGCCTATACCTTCACAATGCAAGGAAAGTAGAGAAAAACCTTATTACTATCATTATTTTTAGTACTGCTAATATTATAAAAGTGTATTATTTGTAACATCTGTTCTTACCACCAATAATCCCCAAATGAAATTAAGGAAAGCATGGGATTCACCCAGGATTCGAACCTAGGGTATCTCATGCAGAAGATGTCAGATCAAAGTTACGTAACAAATCTCCCGTGGTATACCGGCCATCTAAAGTGTGTGTTTTATAATAGGCCAAAATCCTGACCCCGCTAACATCTTGTGCCTCAAAAAGGACTGGAGCAAATGGTTGAGGTAAATATTTAACTGTTCCTTGGGTAACTGTTCCTTCTTTTCATGGAAACATTAGCCCCATTGCCCAAGTCCTGGGTGAGTTATAAGAAGTTAGTGCTCAACATTTCTGGCTTAAATACAGTGAATAGAATACATAAACATTGTATAGTCGACGCTAAAATAATCACTACAGTTAAAGGGGCGGATGGGCGTATTTATTGTTTCATACATTTATATTTTTACTATATTTGTTTCGTTTTCTACCTAGACCTCCATCAAGCTTTGGAGAAGAAAACAAATCAAGATAAATTTGTAAAATTTTCGGTAAAAAAATGTCCCGGCCGAAGGCCGATTCCTCCTAAATTACAAGAAGAAATCGACACTTAAATGGCACGAAAGGTCTTAATATTGATAGAGAAATGGGGCGAAAAGTCTTAAAATCGCCACACTAATGGGCCGAACGTCTTAAAATCTAAAAACTAATGAGGCTAATCATGAAGGAGAAGGGGTGCCAGAAAATGCAACCATTTCACCTTAAGATGCTGGCAAGTGTAATAGGGAAGTGGATAATTTATATGGGATGGGGAAATGGCAACGTGAAAATATGTGTGATGGGTGATGCAAAGAAAATGTAAAGAAAACGAGAAGAATGAAGGGAAGAAGAAAAAGAAAACGAGAAGAATGAAGGGAAGATGAGAAAGAAAACGATAAGAATAAAGGGGAGAAAGAAAACGAGAAGAATGAAGGAAAGACGAGAAAGAAAACGAGAAGAATGATGGGAAGAAGAGAAAAAAAACGAGAAGAATGAAGGGAAGAAAACGAGAAGAATGAAGGGAAGAAGAGAAAGAAAACGAGAAGAATGAAGGGAAGAAGAGAACGAAAACGAGAAGAATGAAGATAAGAGAAAGAAAACGAGAAGAATGAAGGGAAGAAGAGCAAGAAAACGAGAAGAATGAAGGGAAGAAGAGAAAGAAAGCGAGAAGAATGAAGGGAAGAGAAAGAAAGCGAGAAGAATGAAGGGAAGAGAATGAAAACGAGAAGAATGAAGGAATGAAGAGAAAGAAAACGAGAAGAATGAAGGGAAGAAGAGATAGGAAAGAGGAAAGAAGAACAAGGGACAGAGAAGGAACGAAAAGGAGATAGGGAAGAGAAAGAAAGGAAGAGGAAAGGAGAAGGAGGGAAGTATGAGAGGGGGAGAGAAAGGAAGGAAGAAGAGGAAGTGAACGACCAAGCAGAAGAAGGAGAAGTAGAAGAAATACAGAGGGAAGAAGAACAGGGGAAGAGAAAGGAAGGAAGAAGAGAAAGGGAATGAAAAGGAAGAAGAAGAAGAAAGGAAAGAGAAGGAGGGAAGAAGGACAGGAGAAGAGAAAGGAGGGAAGGAGGGAAGAAGATATATTGGAGAGAAAGGGAGAAAGGATTGGAGTGAAAAGCTGTAAAATGAGTGATAAAAAGAAAATACGTGATAAGAAAACGATAATGGGATGAAACGAGGGGCATAAAGAGAGAGAGAGAGAGAAACGAGGAGCATGAAAAGAGAGAGAGAGAGAGAGAGAGAAATGAGGGGCATGAACAAAAAGAGAGAGAGAGAGAGAGAGAGAGATGGCATACCTCACATAAACAATAACAATGGTGGCTACTATGGGGAGAGTAAAACAAAACTAAAACCGAGATTATAGAAGGATATACGAGGGGGAATCAACCCTTTCAGTACCGGTGCTGTCCTTTTAACTTTATCATGGCTACTATTAGATAATTGTATTCAGTTTAAAAAAAGGCCTCCAGCAATCAACAGGCTTCGAACTATCTCACTTAACCCTTTCTACTAGCACATATCCTTCTTAACCCCTTCTGTACCGGCGACGTCTTTTGTATTTTATGCTAGCTATATACAGACGATTTGTGCAGCTTAAGTAGGATCTGTGGTAGTAAACCGGGTTAATTAAGATAGTTTGAAGCCTGTTAATTGCAGGAGGCCCATCCTAAACTGAGTAAAATCGTCTATTAGTAGCTAGCATAAAATGAAAAGAACGGAACTGCTAATGAGCGAGTTAAACTGCACAACATCGTCTAAATATAGCTAGAATATAAATCAAAAGACGTCGCCGGATCGGAAGGGGAATTAATTACAACAATAAAGACTATACTTGGGGACAAGGGAAAATTGAGAACAAAGGCGAAGAGAATGTGGAAACAGAACGAGAATGAATAAATACAGAAAATAGAAGAGAAAGAATGAAGAGTGATAACCAGGTGATAATAATAATCATCAACATCACCTCCGACGCCTTGTTTCCCTCTGGGGATCCCCCGCTAAAGGATGGCCATGACAGAAATGTCTCCAGGCTACTTTGTCAAGACATGCCTCCTTTGCCCGTACCACAATGCCCCTTCCACTACGTGGAAGTTTTTCTTCATTATATTTTTCCACTTTCTTTTCCCATACCATAGGTGGTCTTCCACTACTAGCTGTTCCCCTCACCTGACTCCTATGTATCTTGCTTGGCATTCTGTCTTCATCCATTCTCTAAATATGACCATACCACCTCAAAGTACTTCTCTTTATCCACTCAACCACTCCACAATCAATGCCCAAAGCTTGCTCTTCCATTCCAAAGGACTCATACACTTCCTTATTACTTTGCCCATCTAGCCTATTTACACAAGCTGCCATTCTGAATAATGGTCAGCATGAAGGAATTACAAAGTAACAAGAAGATAAAAGGGGATAAGCACAGAGACAAGAGAGATGAAGAAGATATAATAATACTCAGAAGTTGGAATAAGGAGGAGGGAGGAATAAACAAATATATAAAGAGAGACACCATGAAACGTGATAAACACGTGATAATGAAGGTCAGAATAAGGAATTGGAAGAAGGGAAGAAGATAAAGAGGGACAAGAGAAGAGAGAGGTAAAGAGTACATAGCTACAACGATAATAACCCTTTCAGTAATAGTGCCGTGCTTGTAACTATATTCTGGCTACTGCAAGACGATATTATTCAGTTTAAAAAGGGCCTCCAGCAACAAACAGGCTTTGAACTATCTCACCTAACCCTTTTAACTACCCCAGATCCTTCTTAACCCTCACAAAACCGTATAACTAGAGCTAGAATAAAAAATAAAAAAGACGCGACCGGTACAGAAGGGGATAAAAGCAAGAATATGGAACTAGAAGGAGCGAACAAGGGACATGAACAAATAAAGAATAAGGGTGAAGGGTGATACAAACGTGAACACAATGGCCAGAATAAGGGAACACAAGGAGGTGAGAACAAAATAAGGGAATAAGAAGAGAAGGGGAAAAGAGCAAGGAGCGATAAAAGCGTGACCAAATGGACAGAACAAGAACACAGAGAGAGAGAATAATAAACGAGAGGATATGGGTACAATATATTAACTCCTTCAGTGCCGGCGAAGTCTATTTAATTGGATTATTGCTATATTTAGACGATTTTGTGCAGTTTAAGAAGGATCTGTGGTAGTACAAAAGGTTTAAGTGAGACAGTTCGAAGCCTGTTAATTGCTGGAGGCCCTTTTGAAACTGAATAAAATCGTCTAATATTAGCCTGAATAACGTTAACAAGACGTCGCCGGTATAGAAGGGGTTAATTATAATGTAAACTTGCAAAACAAACAAACCAAAACAGGAACCGCAATGCACAAAGACAAAGTAACTTATCAAAACAGGAACCACAATGTACAAAGACAAAGTAACTTATCAAAACAGGAACCGCAATGTACAAAGACAAAGTAACTTATCAAAACAGGAACCGCAATGTACAAAGACAAAGTAACTTATCAAAACAGGAACCGCAATGTACAAAGACAAAGTAACTTATCAAAATCCCCATGTGGAAAAAACACATGCTTTAACAAAACAATACTATGAAAATATAAAGAAAACACAAACTTATATAATATCCGTAAACAGAACTAAACATCATTCAATATTAGGAATGATTTAGTGTTATTGTGCCTCTAAAGTACGGTAATAAGACAGTAAACAAACTAATAATATTGATAGTTAGTTACGCCTATCACCATTAAAATTACGGTATTACGGTATAATTATAGCTAAGCTAGAGAGAATACCAATGGGAGTTTGTGATTCCTTTGATCCGACCCTCTCTCTCTTTCTTTAACCCCCTACTGTATATTGTGGCCACTTGTTACCAGGCCTTTGTACTCTGTAGGGGAGAGGGGGCGTTCTTCTGGTCACCCTTCTTCCTCTTGTTTAGCCTCATTAATTTTCAGATTTTAAGATGTTTGCAAAAACAAAATAATCAAACCAAAATGCAATGAATGAAAGAAAGAACTGCAAAATTGTGAATAACAAGGACGAGGTAAAGGAAAATAAAGAGAGGAGGGTACAAAGAAACGTAAACCAGAGAAAGGCAGAGCAGATAAAAGGAAATATAAGGAGGGAGAGAAATAAACGTAAATAAGAGAAAGGGAGAGAAGACGAAATAAGAGAAAGGGAAGGGGAAAGAAACATAAACAAGAGAAAGGAGGAAACAAGGTAACACAAGTAAACAGAACGAGAGAAAATCCGCAAATGAGAAAAAGGAAGTAAGAGACAAAATAAAATAAAATATAGATAAAGAAAGGAAATACGAGGCAGGGCGCAACATAAAGTAAAGATAATAGATATAATGTGCAGCAAACGAGAGAAGGTACCATACAAAGCAAAAGAAAATAAAGAGAATGAGAAAAAGAAAAAGAAATGAGGTAAAGGCAGAGAAGGCATAAGCAAATAACGGGAATGGACGAAAGTGCTATAAACGAGAAAAGGAGGAAACAAGATAAACAGATAATAAATAGGACGAGAGAGAGAGAGAGAGAGAGAGAGAGCAAATTGAAGTAAAGAAAATTAGAGCGTGTAAGAGACAGGGGAACAGAAAACGGCAGATAATGGGAAAACAGTAAAATAAACGTGAGAAAGGAAGAGAAAGGGTAAACTAAAGTAAAGAAATTTGAGAGAAATGAAGTAAGAAACTAGGTAAAACAAGGTAAGAAAACGGAAGAAAAACACATTAGAGAAAAGGGGGGGGGGGTAGAAGATACACTGGCAAAATATCCGTCAAATAAACAGTGTGAAGTTCTAAAACCTTATGCAATGTTACAGTTTCTTGACTGTATTATACCTCTAAGTTGCAGTAAGAAGACAATAAAACATGATAGTGTTGTTAATTATGAAAACTTGGTGTGTATATATAATGACGATACATACAAGTTTCATATTTATCTATTCTTTCCTCTCACTTAAACATTAGGCCTACCATAGCGCGGTTGGGAGTATGAACATGATTAGATTAATATCCAGTATTCGAGAATGGATAATAAGTCGTAGGCGTGTGCATAAACCTTTAACCGTCTTGGTGGTGTAATGGTTAAGGTGGCAAAAATCTGTGTGTGATAACCCGGTTCGAATCCCGGCGGATCATATATACTTTAATTAATTTCATTGGGGGTGTTTGGTGTTGTGGTGAAATTAATAAAATATAGATTAAGTATCGAGAAAACAGATGCTAAGGGATTCAATTTGCCATCAGTTGGAAATGAACAGAGTATAGCAATATTGATGGTTAGGTAACGTTGGGACCAATAACCCTTTGAGGATCATGTACCAGTTTCGTCTGGCTATCATTAGACGATTTTATACAGCTTAGGAAAGTCTACAGCAATCAAAGGTGTAAAGCCGATCACAAAATGAACCCTTTGACTCCCGCATATCCCTCCTTTACTTAATAAAATCGTCAAGTAATAAGCCAGCACACACTGTCAAAATGCGTAAAAATCCTCGAGGGCTTATAATGACGGTAATATTTTGGCATTATCGCTGTCTGGGCTGGAACCATAACAATAGCGGAGTATTTCTTAAGACACTGTTTTCTTTCTTTTGTTCTCATGTATTAGTTAGACCCTAGATCTCCCATGACCCCCTCCTGGATAAATTTGGACACTTTTCGGTAGAAAAAAATCCTCCTAAATTGCGGGCTCGTTATCGCTTGCCTGGAAAAATTCGACACCTATATGGCATGAAAGTTCTTACAATGGACAAAACAATGGGCAAAAGAGTTTAAATTAGCCAAACTAATGGGGCGAACGGCTTAAAATATCAAAACGAATGGGGCTTAACATGAGGGAGACGGGCGCCCAGAAAAATACACTTCCTTAACCGTGTAGAAAATGGAAAGCCAGAGACCCGACCAGACGTGAAGAGTATCCTTTATCGACCCCCCCCCCCCCCCCCAACCCACGCACCATCTAATTGACGTGATTCAATAAACGGTGAGCAGGTTGTTTGTAGACCTTAGTGATGATCCCTTTATTGGTAGTTAAACGTTCCTCTCAGTGTCACTTATAAACGTTCCTTTCCTTGCCACTTATAAACGTCCCTCTCCATGCCACTTATAAACACTTATAAACGTTCCTCTCCGTGCCACTTATAAACGTCCCTCTCCGTGCCACTTATAAACGTTCCTCTCCGTGCCACTTATAAACGTTCCTCTCCGTGCCACTTATAAACGTTCCTCTCCGTGCCACTTATAAACGTTCCTCTCCGTGCCACTTATATTATTACTTTTATCTATTGTCGCTATTATTCTCTTGGTTTCCTTCTCCATTACTTCCCTTATTACTGTTTACTCTTCATTATTTCTGTGTCTACATTACTTGGTTTATTACTGTTTACTCTTCATTATGTCTGTGTTTACATTAGCTGTTTTACTACGGTTCACTCTTGTCTTCTTTATTTGTGTGTTTACATTAGCTGTTTTACTACGGTTCACTCTTGTCTTCTTTATTTCTGTGTTTACATTAGCTGTTTTACTACGGTTCACTCTTGTCTTCTTTATTTTTGTGTTTACATTAGCTGTTTTTCTACGGTTCACGCTTGTCTTCTTTATTTCTGTATCTACATTAGCTGTTTTTCTACGGTTCACTCTTGTCTTCTTTATTTCTGTGTTTACATTAGCTGTTTTACTACGGATCACTCTTGTCTTCTTTATTTGTGTGTTTACATTAGCTGTTTTTCTACGGTTCACTCTTGTCTTCTTTATTTCTGTATCTACATTAGCTGTTTTTCTACGGTTCACTCTTGTCTTCTTTATTTTTGTGTTTACATTAGCTGTTTTTCTACGGTTCACGCTTGTCTTCTTTATTTCTGTATCTACATTAGCTGTTTTTCTACGGTTCACTCTTGTCTTCTTTATTTCTGTGTTTACATTAGCTGTTTTTCTACGGTTCACTCTTGTCTTCTTTATTTCTGTGTTTACATTAGCTGTTTAATCACTGTTCATTCTTCTCTTCTTTATTTTTGTGTTTACATTAGCTGTTTAATCACTGTTCACTCTCGTCTTCTTTATTTCTGTGTTTACATTAGCTGTTTAATCACTGTTCACTCTTGTCTTCTTTATTTCTGTATTTACATTAGCTGTTTAATCACTGTTCACTCTTCTCTTCTTTATTTCTGTGTTTACATTAGCTGTTTAATCACTGTTCACTCTTGTCTTCTTTATTTATCTTCGTTTCTATATCACTTGCTTTATCGCTTTTCACTCTTATTCCCTTTCTTCTTCTCAGTTTATATATTACTTTCTTGGCTTTATTTCTCTCCACTTCGTCTCTTTTGTATGTCTTGTAATTGGTCTCTCTGTTAAGGGGAGGCAGACCGTTTTTCTGGACCCCCTTCTCCCTAATGTTTAGCCCCACTAGTCTTGAGATTATAAGACGTTCGGCCCATTAGTTTGGCGATTTTAAAACCTTTCGCCCCATTTCCTTGTCAATTTTAAGACCTTTCGTGCCATTTAGGTGTCGATTATTTCCTGGCGAGCGGTAGCGAGCCTGCAATTTTAAGATAAACTGGCCTTCGGCTGGTACATTTTTCTACCGAAAAATATAAATGTTTTTCTAAGCTTGATGGAGGTCTAGGGAGGAAACTACAAAAAATATATGAATAAATGAATTAATAAACCAAACAAACGTTCTGGCTCCCCTTAATGGCATATTGGTAGTGATAAACCATCTTATACCAATCAGAACGGTAGATCACCATCAATATACCCAATTATTTATTAAACCTTTTTCATACCATTTATATACCCTAGACTTTTTAGAGTGTATGCTGACTATAATCGTCTGGCAGCAACACTAGTGAGGTTAACACTTAGTATGCCAGGTCGATTTTTCACTGTTAGCAAAGACACATTTATTTGGCTGACTTTACATCAGGTAGACGTAAAGAGTGCAGCTCTTAAAACATACTTCACTGGAAAATATTTTAAGAGCTGGAAGATTTGGGCATATACTGAATAAACTATTAAAGCACTGGCATATAAAGGTTTATTCAGGATTTTTAGATCTTGGCTCATCAAAGGAATTATTTATTGGATCACCATGGTGGCAACGCAATATTGATTCCTCCGCCTCGATTACTAGGAATTACTGTCAATAAAGAATGCTGTACTGACATGCGCTTTATTGGTAGTAAAACGACCCCATTCTGGACCCTTTTAAAAGTTCACGCACTGGCAAATGGCTTTTAAAAAGGTAGGGCTCGCGAGATACCGTAGCTAAAAGCAAAACGGCACTTTGCATAAGAGTCCATACGGTACGTTGTCTCAGGCACTGGCATTAGGACACGTATGCGTAAAAGGCCCAAATAAACCCATCCACCAGTCCCTGAAAGACTCTTATAACGGTCAGGACAGTTAAGAGACGTTGCATAAAAACAACCCTCTTACGTTAGTCCGATGATATGTACAGTATACTGTACATATACACTGGTATAACGGAACATTTCATTCAAAACCCAAGAGTACTGGAAGGTTCTGCATCAAAACTCTTATAAAGGTCAGAGTAATTAAAGAGATAGTACAACACTGGTATAACTTCTCTTTACGTTAGTTCGATGATATGTATACGTATAACACTGGTATATCGGAACATATTCATTTAAGACCCAACACCTAAGAGTTCTCCATCGACTTCCATCCGCTGTCAAACATCCACGTCAGGACCACCACCACGGCCAAGACCCTCGTCGGAATACTACAGAAGTGCCTTTATTATTGAAATACTTAGTGTGACATCGAAGAAGTACTAGTGAAGTGCCTTATCGAAGGAAGTACTCAGTGTGACATCATAATAGTGCAGTGTCATTCCTCTGGGGATATTAATTGTGGATCCTCGTTCGTGCGTACATATTTACCTATCTATTGTCTGACAATAATATTAATTACCTTGATCAATATAACTTATGTGTGTACTCTGTATTATATTTATCCTCTATTACCTTTGTGCATGTGTTTATGTGGATTCAACTTCTCCAGTCAAGTAAGAACCTACCTAATGAATCCAATTAACCCCAGCAAAAACCTGGCATAACATTTATACTTACAATTTAGTCTAAACCATTTCCTGCACATTTGTACACAAGTTAAGGCCTTAGACACCACGGAACTGTCTCAGTTCCGGCGGTATGTTTTTATTCCATTTCCGGGGTGCCACACCTAGGAGCGAGATAGACAAGGCACAATTCAACCAGATATAGGCCAAGGCACACACACGCCTCCAGACCTGCCTTACTCTTTTAACACGGCTATCACACAGCCTATAGAGTTCCTTATAACTCCCTATCACCTTAAGGGGGGGGGGGGGCCCCCACCGGTCTTTTTTATCTTTCTCTCCTTTTTTATCTCCTATTTCTATCGAAAAATGTACAAATTTAGCTTGCTGTCAAAACAAATATATATATATGCTGGCTCGCTACCGTTTGTAAGGAAAATATTGACACCTGGATGGGGGTAAACGTCTTAAAACAGTAGACTGAATGGGGCCGAATGGATACACGACAAAGAGAGAGGGAGAGAAAGAAAAAACAAAAGCGAGGTGGGCCACGGCCTTCTATATACAAGGCCTGTGCGATGGTCTCGTGTCGTCAGCACTACGTCACCACACTTGGTCCATCGGTCTGTGACCTGACCATCACCCCTTCCCTCACCACGGCTACCTACCAGTACCTAGCCAGTCCTGAACACTCTGCGCGTGAGAAGGCAGCATGTCTGTGTTTCTGTTTTAATCAAAGAATTCACGGATATATTCATGAGTAACTCGATTCAGTGGTTCATATCACGATGCCAAATAAGTGTTGTGTGCCATTGTGCAAAGGCAATTATGCCAGTGGCCCAAAAGTGTGTGTTTTTTTCGTTCCCAACAAATGAAATATTGTGGAACGAGTGGCTTAGAGCTATAAAGAGAGACCATTTTACTCCCAATCACAACAGCAAAGTAAGTAGACCTACTTTATTATTATCGCCATTGTTAGTGTTGTCATTCGATTACAGTGCAATTATTTTATAGCTTAATGTAATACCATATAAACGAGAAATTAAGGAAACTGTAGCGAGCCCTAGCTCAAATATGGCGGGTCGGAGAAGTCAAGGTCAGATTTGTGTCAAGCTAATTTTACACGCCGAGAACACTATAATTCATAATATTACTGTCTATCACTCTAGAACTATCCAAAAGTTGCTTTAAAGTTATTTTTTTCCTATTTTTTATGTTACATATTGTGATATACGTAATTAACTCAAACTGAATTAGATAATTGGCAATAATTAACAATATATGAAATAAAATAATTACCCCTTACTTGATGCGTTTTCCCTTATACTCTATCAAATAGTTCATTGGATACCTCATTTCTCCATATACAGTAGATTGTATCTGCATATATATATATATATATATATATATATATATATAATTATATATATATATATATACTGTATATATATATATATATATTTTTTTTTTTTACCCCAACCAACTTCACATCTAAACTCAATTAATGAAATCAACAAATACATGTGACACTCACTCCAAGGACTCGAACCTAGGATACTCACATCGAAATTCCGCGCACTTATGCATTACGCTATCAAGACAGTTATATATATATACTGTATAATTATACAGTATACCGTACTAGTCGAAACTTTTCCCAGTATTCCATTTATTTTGTAAGTTTCTTTCACTTGAGATGGGGTTTTAATATGCTGCAGCAGTAGGCTACTATATATTTCATTCATGTTATATAATGGAATCATAAGATACGTAGGGCCACACTTCCCAACCTATCATTCCCATAACTCTTCCACCACACCCGACATAGTCCTAACGAACCACAAAACCTACCATAACCTGCACCTCTCTCCAGGTCCACTCACCACCAGCGATCATATACCAATAATAGCTAAAATATCAACCTCACCCATCATTACCCCAATACCACCTAGACCTATTTTTGCACTTGCGGACTGGGACTCCTTTAAAACTGACATCAGCACCAAAATGCAGAACAACACCACACTCAATGAAGGAACAACAGCTGACATAGACGAGACTCTAACAGACTGGTACAACACAATCACAGACAACATAAGAAAACATATACCGACAACAAACTACAGAACATTAACTAACACAAGACACAGTCCAGAAACACAAAATCTACTTGTACAATATACTGCGCTCAGACAACAAGCACAAAATCTAGGCTGGACTAACGAACACTACAGACGATACAGGGACATACAGTACAGACTACAAATAAACCTAACACAAGAGTGCAATGACCAGTGGAGTACAAAAATAACTGAAACTGCCGACACATACAAAGACTCAGCTACTTTCTGGAGAAAAATTAGGGCACTGCAAGGACACGACACTCACGACGTAGACTACTTGATTAATAGCCAAGGACAAAAAATATACCCTCCCAGACTACAGGCAGACATACACAAAAGACACTGGGAGACAATACTAAATGACAATGATGACGTCATGCCTCAAAACAACGACATCAGCGACTTTATGCAAAGACATATCAACAGAACAACACCATACCAAACAATTGACTTAAGTAGACTAGATGACTATAACATACTTACCAGACCAATAACAGAAATAGAAATCAAAAGAATAATTAAAATATCCAGAAAATCATGTCTTGGGAAATCAGGCATAAATAAAACGATTCTAACAAACCTCCCAGACATTGCTATAACAAGTCTTAAAAATATCTTCAATGCCACATTATCTCTAGGATACTTCCCCACCAAATTTAAAACCGCTATAATTAGACTAATACCAAAAGCAGGAAAAAACCCACACCATCCAGAACACCAAAGGCCTATTTCATTGTTAGAGGTCCCAGGTAAAATCCTAGAAAGAATAATAAATTACAGACTAAGGCAACATCTCACTGAGGAAAACCTGTACAACCCCACACAATTTGGGTTCAGAGAAGGTAGAGGCACAACACACGCCCTTGCTCTAACCACCGAAATTATAGCAAACAACAAAGCAAACAAACATCAGTGTAACTTAATCCTTCGGGATATATCTAAGGCTTTTTTTATAAAGTCTGGCACTTGGGGCTCAAATATCAAATATTACATCTTAACCTCCCTACCATAATCGAAAAATTTCTATGCAACTTCCTCAATAACAGAACAGCCAGAATAAAAGTAAAAAATACCCTAAGTGACAGTTTATCAATAACTTGTGGAGTCCCTCAAGGATCTGTCCTATCCCCTACTCTCTTCACGATATACACAAACGACACACCATCACTCACAGGCACAAACATTGCATACGCAGATGACATAACACAGATAATAGGGTACCCGGGACAGTCTAGGGCGATGATGGCTAGACGTACACAAAGAGAAGCAGAGAGAATAAATAGATTTGAAGAACACTGGAAAATAAAAACAAACTTCAATAAATTCACAGTCCTACAACTTGCCATTCAAAATAAGCAACAAATTACGATAGATGGTAATATAATCGAAAACAAAAACAAAGGCAAAATACTAGGCCTAAATATAAGCACGCAAGGTTATATACAACATGTTACAGAAAGGAAAAAACTAGCCATTGCCGCACTAGTAAGGCTTTTTAGATTCAAAGAATTACCTACTAAAATCAAAACTCACTTAGTAAAAGCCACTGTACTACCCATCCTGGACTATCCACCCGTATCCACACACGCACTAAGCAACAATCAGTTAAGAAGACTACAAAAAATTCAAAATAAAGCCTTAAGATTTGCCACCAACCAACACTACCCATACACTATGACAACGCAGCAAATACACGAACATACAAACACACTTCCACTTAACGTCCGTCTCCACAAGCAGGCTACTAAAATATGGGAACGATTAGAATTGTTAGATGATCCCACTTTTAGAATGATAAGAGATGATGATAGGGATAAAATGTACCATCAGTGGTTCCCAAGTAGCCTACATTCACTGCAATTTAACAACGCTCAAGTGCCTGCCCCTATATACTAAATAGGCTACTAAGCATGTAGAAATTAAGTTTCAATATTGTTTATAAACTCAACTGACAATCCAACAAATAAAATCCTCGAATCTAGCTAAATCATAAGTGACAACTGTAGGCTATACAATTAGGCAGGCCAGTATAGTATAAGTATAATTAATAACATTTTAGGCTACTTAGCTAGTAATAATTTTAAGACACAACTATCACTGATTGTATATGCTATGAAAAACTAACTATGTATTTAGCTAGCTCCAAAAATGCATGTTAGAAAAAAAAATAAAAATAATAATAATAATAATAATACTACAACGAAAAATTTATGTGTGAAACCAATGTATTATAAATAAAGCGAAGTGGTATGCCCACTAACTTTTATGCCTCCCACACTTGCTTCATCTTTCTCTTTTTGCCTCCCACATAAAACCCTCTCCTCTCACCCACCTTTCCCTAAAAAAAAAAAAAAAAAAAAAAAAAAAAAAAAAAAATAATAAATGGCTAAGAAAGCCAATATTTCTGGTTCCATTCACGATCACTTATATTAATTGTATTTATATATTCGTTAAGGCCACACATACTGTATGTAAGCATATATTAACAGAACTTTTAACATGTAGGTCTATATAAGCATATAAGTTAACATATGGAGACATACTAAATATAATACAAATTTTCATAATTACTTAAGTGCATAGACATAGGTAACATAACGATAACGGTTTATAGTAACTTCGGCCCTCTTGCAACAGGGCCGAAGTTACTTCTACTAATTAATCCCAACACAATGGCACCATTTTAACCATTTATTTTGGCTACGATTTTATTCAGTTTAAAAAGGACCATGTTACTTACTATTTTGATAGATGTCTTGATTTAACCCTTAACTGGCGGCGCGCAACACATGTCGAGTGAAAGAAATTTGGACTATGTGGCGGCTCACAACATAAGTCGTGTGCCATTTTCAGCACGTAATGTTGCTGAGAGAGAGAGATAAGTGGTGGCAGGAGAGTAGCGAGAGTATGACTGCTCCAGACCACCGCGGTGGACCAACTGACATGAATCCCACCCTCCTCCACCCTCTCGCACTCGCTACACAGGGAATTATGTAGGGAAAGTACCGAATTACATGGTTTTTGCACTCGTGTTGCGCGATTGTTGCAAGAAAACTAGCGGTCGTACAAGGATCGTTGGGGTGCCATTGGAAAGCTCTGTTTATGCCCTTTCAGGGATAGATACTTGTTTTACGCTCTGGGTCTTATTCAGGCATGACAATGATCACGTAAACAACCCTATTTTGGGTAAAAACACCCCGCTGGGCGGTACATATTATTTACCGCCTAGACCGCTCGTTAGGTGTTAAACATTATTGGAAATACAAAAAATACATACCTTCACTAAACTTTCACAATACCAACAGTACCTCGACTGAGTGAGAAGAAAATTAATATATATTTTCAATTATCTATACAGTAGTCATACTAGGGTTGTTTCTTATCTTGGGTATTTATATATATTTATATTATGCTATAAATTCAAATAATCCTACTAATGTAATTAATAGTTACTATTACAATACCAACTGTTTATTTAAAATATGATAGTTCATGCTCACAAACAATCGGTCAGTATAAGTAACACATTCCACTCACCTGTTTACAGGTGTGTGAACTACACTTCTGTCCAGAGGATATAGAGAGAGAGACGTCATGCTTTGATGAGAGAACTGGGATCAAACTTACAGCCAAATTAAAAATTCCAAGGCTTCGAAAGGGAGCAGTCCCATCAAAGTTACCCAACTGTCCCTCCTATCTATCAAGAACACCTTCGTCGAGAGAATCACCAGCAGGAAGGAGATGTAGAAAGGAAGAGGTTGCAATCCAGACTGCTATTGCACAAAATGTTGTTGAGGATTTACAACACAAACAAAACGTCATTCAAGCACTCCTATCTATAGGGTAAAACAAATGTTTGCCTTTCTTTGATGATGTCGCAGATTATATAAAGATAATCTATGTTTGGTGGACAGTCATGAACGTAAATTCTCCATTTAAGGGTTGTCGGCTCAATAACAAATATGCTAGTCCATTAACTAATAATATCAATGATGAAAGTTATTTATTCCTGGATTTTTTTTGTAACTGGTTAGAGGTTTGGGATGGCATAGCAGAAGTCGGTGGTAAATTAACTAAGGAAACATTTACCGCACTGAAACATACAACCCATGCAATGATTGAGGTAACCAATTATTGCATAAATGAACTTAAAATGAAATATATATTAACAGGAAAATTTCAGACCGATCAACTTGAGGCCAGGTTCAGTAAATATCGACAGCTTGAAGGTTGCAATTACAGTATATCTGTCCGACAAGTATTTGAGTGTGAAAACAAATTGAGGATGATATCTGTACTGAAGATACCCTTTAAAAATCATAGCATAGATTTGTCTAAATTTGAGGAAACAAAGTGGGAGAAAATGGAAAACAATGATTTGGTAAATATCCCAAGCTTTGACATAGATGTAACACAGGATGATATTGAAAAGAGCATGGACCTTCTTCCAGTATAACTTACTACTGTTGCTATGCGGTGTCCAAAAAACTGAAATGTAATTTTTGTAAAGACCTTACTAGTCATGAAAATGTAGATAATTTGCCAGATAATAACAGCTACATACAGGGCATTAGCAGAGGTTCTTTACTATATCCTGATGATTCTGTAGTTAACATTATTATGTATAATTATATTGTCATCAACAAACTAACTCAAATTCCAGAGTTTTCAAATTCATTGAACCAGAGAAATTATCCACTGAGATCACAATAAATGTTCTGGTAGATAATGATGCTTTCCTCCCAATAAACAACTGCGATAATGATCATAACTTACACAAAATTCATTTTTTTTTAGCGTGGGCTTCTACAAATGCCTTACTCAATAATTGTTGTGCAAAAGAAAACGATCACATATATCAAAGAATGCAGTCAGGAAAAAAAAGGAAGCTCCAAACCTTAACATAAGAATATGTTGGAGTGATTAAAGCAATTGGTTAAGGTTGAGGATGAAATGTAAATGTATGTAAATTAAGTGTATATGTAAATATAAGTTAGTAAATACGATTCACTTAGTATTTTGTTTATCTATTATTCTATACCTTTCTAAAATCAGATAAAGTATTGATACAATATATATATATATATATATATACTGTATATTATATAACATTAATTACTTAATACGACAATGTTACATAGTCAGTTTAATGATATATCGAGGAGTAAACATAGATATGAAGAGTGTAACAATGTTACATAGTCAGTTTAATGATATATCGAGGAGTAAGCATAAATATGAAGAGTGTAAGTGGGAATATGTGGGAGTGTGAGACCGCCACCCAGCGCGCGAGTGGCCTGGGCTTGTGACGTCACAGGCCAGCTCACAGGCCTTGTATATAGAAGGCCGTGGGTGGGCTCCCTTAAGTCACACTTACATTCTCACCGACTTATACAGTAGGTATCACTGGCCTTCAAGAGAGACCCCTTTAGTCTGGGTTTTACTTCACAGTCAGATTCTTAGTATTAATTATACGTGTTTATACATACGAGAGACTCGCCTTACTCATGTATTACTCATATAACTAAGTATTAACTCATTGATAAAAATATCTTAGTATTTGAGAGTATACATATATATATATATCCATATTGCTGGTAATCATTTAACTGTGTATAACTATTAACTCTGCCTATTCATTATACTAAATATATATTAAGTGCTGTGTTTATTTAACTCTTCTTGACTTATTAATTTATGTTATGTTGTTCAGAATACTATATAACCTACATATATATATATATTTTGGGCTTTTATGGACTTGGAAAAAGCGTATGATCGTGTGGACCGTGAAGCAATGTGGAAGGTGTTAAGGATTTATGAAATAGGAGGAAATTTGTTAGAAGCAGTTAAGAGTTTTTATGAAGGGAGCAGAGCATGTGTGAGAGTAGGAAATGGTGAGTTGAGTGAATGGTTTGAGTAAAAGTAGGTTTGCGACAGGGTTGTGTAATGTCACCATGGCTGTTTAATATGTTTATGGATGGTGTGGTGAGAGAGGTGAAAAGGAGAACTGTGGGAAGAGGATTGGGTTTAGTAGGAAAGAATGGTAGAGATTGGGAGTTGAATCAGTTGCTGTTCGCTGATGACACAGCATTGGTGGCGGATTCTGATGAGAAACTGCAGCGGGTAGTCAAAGAGTTTGGTGTGGTTTGTGGAAGGAGGAAACTGAAGGTGAACGTCAATAAAAGTAAAGTAATGGTGTGTAATAGGGGAGAGCATAGGGTGAATCTAGATGTGAGGCTGGATGGGGAAATATTGGAACAAGTAGAGTGTTTTAAATATCTAGGAGGAACAATAAGCAGGAGTGGAGGTATGGAAGTGGAGGTAAAACAGAGAGTGTGTGAAGGAAGGAAGGTTTTCGGAGCAATGGGAAGTATGTGGAAGACGAGAAATCTCGGAGTGAAAGTAAAAAGTGCACTGTATCAAGGAATTGTTGTGCCAACAGTGATGTATGGGGCTGAGACATGGGCTCTGAAGAAAAAGGAGAAAAGAGGGCTGGATGTGATGGAGATGAGCTGCTTGAGGAGTATGTGTGGAGTTACTCGTAGAGACAGATTGAGGAATGAAGAGATACGTAGGAGAGTGGGGCAGCAGGAACATTTGTCAGCCAGAGTGGACAGAAGGGTGCTGAGCTGGTATGGTCATGTTGAACGAATGGGAGATGAAAGGCTTACAAAGAGAATATGTGAGTCAGGTACAAGGGGAGATAGAAGGGCAGGAAGACCCCCATTGAGATGGAGAGACTGTGTAAGAAAGGCTTTGGATGATAGAGGAATGACTATAGATCAGGCAGGGGAAGTGGTGGTGGACAGGAGTGAATGGAGAATGCTTGTGAATAGTTGAGTGAACACGTGGTCATTAAATTTTGGAGTAAGGGGTCGGGCGCAAGTTGGACTAGATAATAGTCCATCAGGCGCCTGGCCCGGGGAAACAATTAATATGAAGGGTGTGCCTGGAAGTGTGGTGGGAGGGCTTGTGGCTTTGGCTCCGCTGCATGTCTGCCTGCCGAGATCGGAACCTCTCCGGGTGGTCAGGGGCCGGGGGAGTGCTGGAGCGACCTTGGTAACCCTGGTCTCTGGGTCTTCTCCCGGGTGACCTGGTTGTGTGAGAGTTTGTGTTTTTTATCTGTGTTTATTTTTTGTTTTGTGTTGTTTTTGTGTTTTCCCTGTTCTTGCTCTGTCTTGAGTCGGCTACCCCCAAAATGGGGATGGGCCTGAGCATATTGATAGATAGATAGATATATATATATATATATATATATGTGTGTGTGTGTGTGTGTGTGCGTGTTTTACTCTCAGCCGGTTTTAGAATAACAGACAGTCAGGACAAGAATCCATGTTTTTATTGATTCTTTACCTGATATTTGTAATTCGGAAGTTCCTTTAATTTCGAGACTTCAACATGTATCATAATGAACTATCATGACTGAACAGAACATATAAATAGTTAGACAGGTGAGCAGGTAAATAGTTACCAGGTAATTACGCAAGTAAGTGGCGGGTGGGTCATTGTTTGTTGGCCAAAAAGTTAATAATCTATTATTGGGGTATTAAATTAAGGTACTGTGGAAATTTCATCTAAATTCATTCATTAGAGTTTTTCAGAAATCCTGTTGACAATGCCTCCTTCAGTGTTGGTTTATATTGTTCACGGTAATGTGAATTAGCATAGTCATTTACTTATTGTTATGTGGATGAGGGACTCAACAGGCAAAACTGCCTGTAACGAGGGCCTCCCCCCAGAGTGGAAATGACAGGGCCAAAATCAAGGAATGTACGAGCCAAAATGCCTGGACACACGGAGTTTGAAGCAAATTAACCTAACCTAACCCAACTTACTGGTTTGATTCAGCTACCTTAGGTTAGGCTAAGTTACAGTTCTCGTCCTAACCTAACCTAGCCCCACTTCACCTAACCTAACCATATATAAAGGCTAAGTATACCTCGGGTTTAAGTTGGATTGAGTTAACCCTTTGAGGATCATGGCGCGTTTTGAGTTAATTCTGGCTATCTTTAAGCGATTTTAATCAGTTTTACAAGGCCCTCTAGCAGTCAGAGGTAAAAACTATCTCAATCATCCCTCGGACTCCCACAATTCCCTCTTTAACTGTCTAAAATCGTGTAATGATAGCCAGAATAAACTTCCAAATTGTGTCATGATCCTCAAAGGGTTAAGATAAATTACGATGATCACCCTGGTAAAATACTCCATACATAAAGAAGGGTTATAAAGTTGGCTTGCATCCATTCGACCAAATTCAGCCACCTGTTTTAAGACGTTTACCCCCATCCAGGTGTCAATACTTTCCTGACGAGGGGTAACGAGCCAGCATATACTGTATATATTTTTGTTTTGACAGCAAGCTAAATGTGTACATTTTTTGATGGAAAAATGTCTCCGGCGAAGCCAGATTTCTCCATACAATGCTGGCTAGCTATCGCTCGCCAGGAAGAAATCGACACCTGGATGGGGATAAACGTCCTAAAACAGTTGGCTGAATGGGGCCGAATGGATACAAGCCACAGAAAGAGAGAAAAGGAGAGAAAGATACAACAAAATCCGGTGACCCCCTTAAACTGTTGGTGGCTCCCCCATGAAAGCTCTTTGAGGCCTACTCCAGCCGTTGCTCTCAACCACTCACCACCTACACTCTTGGTCCACAGTTGCCACTCTTTGGGTCAGGTCCTGCTCTTTAACTATTCTTGTTTGTCATAATGTTTATGTATACATTACATCTAGTATTTGAGATAGTAGCTATTTAGCAGATATTCTGCAGTTACCATATCACTGGGATGGGAGTACGGATTGTGACACATATCAGGCGAAGCCATCTGGCGACAGAGTACAATTCGCCCCCATTGAAGTACAAATTTGTTTTTTTAAATGAATGAGACAAACGGCAAAACTGCCTGTAAAAGTGCCCCCCCCCCCCCCCCCAGGTTGTAAAGAGTGATAGAGAGCCAACATCAAGGTACGTTAGAGGGGATTTAGGTGTGTTGCAAAGAAGTGTGGTGTCCTTGTTAAGTGTAGTAAATTAATAGGAGGAGGAGGTATTTGCGAGAGTTAGTTGGATTATTCTCTGTGTAAGTGAGCCACAAATAGAAACGGTGGGGGAAGCCAGGCAAATGAAACAGGACTTCCAGCATATGCCTATGTGGCCTCCCCTGCGTGCTGCGCTGCTTGTACATTTATGTATGACAACATTGAGGCAGTGAACATTGAATGAGGGAAAAGTGAAGTTTATATGTGCTTAACCCTGTTAGGTGATGGGCGGGTCTTTTTGGAACCGCCCTGTTTCACTCCATTGCTTTGGAGATTTTAAGACGTTTCATCTCATTAATCTGGTGGTTATAAGACGCTTCAGGCAGTACAGTATACCAGATACTCATAAAGTAAAGATATCGTGTGACTTGAAAGGTTAAATAATATCTCCTTTATACTTCGTTTGGCGCCTCTTAAACCTCACTTCCTTCCCTTTCATACTATTTGTATGTACTGTACAGTGGGCCAAATAAGTGATGTCTCAAACGTCATTAGGTTTGGCTCGCTCTTTGTTGTATTAATGTCTGCCTGATGTTGAGTAAGGTGTGTAAGTGTAGAATAGTCAGTGTGAATCTCCCTCATAATTAAAACATCAAGTCTAATTTTTGATGAACACTATTTTTTGATCGATAAATACCTAAATACCTATTTGGTCGACTGTACAGTCTATGTTAAACCTACTTCATTTACGTTCACATCCCCGGTGGTAACATTTTATTGAACATTTATGACACGTAAATGTAATACTTTGAAACATTCCCTTTACAGCCAGGCCCCAGTCAGTGCTCCCATAATGCATCGTTCACTGTCTCAAGTACATCATGCCGTATTGTACCGTAATCATGGAGGCGAATGTAACGATCGCCCCCATCTTGGCTGCATACAATAAATGACCTAACCTGACGAGAAAATAGGTTCCTCGTCCTCATTATCCAGCCTCTTGGGGTCGTTAGAGCCTCATTGGTAGGGGATTAGGGAGGTCCAGGGTGCTGAGTCTCATATTGTTGTCCCCCCCCCCCCCCCGTCACTCGCCCCTCTCTCTCTCTCTTTATATATATATATATATATATATATATATATATATATATAGGGTGTATTGAAACAACACTTACAGACTTCAAGTGCTAAGTACAGATTAAAACAACAAGTTCACTTTATTTCATAATGAAATATAAAATAATTAAGCATTAATGATTTACAGGATATACAGTAAAGTAATCAGTGTCATCCAAGCATGTGCTATAAACCGAACACTGGCATTGGTCTCCCCCTTCATCCCCCCCCCCCCCCTTCCTCCCCCCAATCTCCTAGTTTATACCCAGAAATGTTGAAATATAAACATAATTAGTTTTCGGGTTGACATAATGTAATTTATGTTCCCTTTATAAACCGTTTACAACTAAAATTATTTTCTGTTAATATCAAACATTTATGTATCTTTCTTTCAACATAGGAAACACCGAAGGTATCTTGGATGAAACAAATTACGATCTTCAAGTAGTCTGCAGATATTACTGTCATATGTTAGTAATTATTACCAATGTTGAATAATAAATAGAACCACAAAATGTGGGCATTACGAAGTTATTGCCCAATGTTATTTAATGTATTGTACAGTTGTGAATATTTATTCAGATACTAACATATTCGAAGCGGTCTCGGGTTGAATTGAATCTCCTCACTAACTTATACTGGGTATTTGAATTTCAGAGATTCTTTTAATCAGTTCGACACTTCTAAATCGATCAGAATTAATTACCACTGCTGTACAGTCACAAGCATAAATGCTGCGACATTAACCAGATAACATCAACTCTTTCATCACTAAAGCCTCTGTCACACTATGCCGATTTAAGTGCCGACGCTCCACGACTTAAGGGTCGGGAGCAGGTCTTTGCCTACATCGCTGCGCGACGTGGGTGGGCGCCTACTCAAGAGAGCCGTCGGGAGAGGTCGTCAGGGGCCTCAGGAAAAGTTCGACATGCATAACTCTCATGAGTTGAGTCTGCGGCTAGTAAATTGACGGCACGGGGACGGTAGGCTGGCGTCGTCGGGCGTCGTCCGGTATGCGTCATACGTTACAAGGGCGCCAGCCTGTCTGCGTCAGATGCCGCTTATAAGGTAGGTCGCCTTCAGGCAGCGACCCGGTAACGCCCAGGCGCCGTCATAGGGGGAGGGCATACCGTGAGTCCGCGACCTGGCAATGTCGCACGGGACATCGTTGATAGATGGTTTTGGGGGTGTTTTTGTTTTAACCTTGATGGAGGTCTAGCGAGGAAACTAAAAAATAAAATATATAAATAAATAGACCCCAAAAATCACCACTGTCCCCTTAATCCGATCCCATCAACGAGTGACTATCTATAAACCCTTTCAATAGCGGTGGCGTCTGTTTTGCCATAGTTCTGCTATACTTAGACGATTTTATGCAGCTTAAGAACGGTCTGTGGGAGTTATGAGAGATAAATGAGAGGTATGGAGGTCTTGTGATTGCTACAGGCCCTATGTAAGCATAACACAATAACCTAATAGTTGCCAGACTATAACGAGAAAGACGTCACCGGTACTGAAAGGGTTAAATATAGATGGCCTTGTTTTACCAATTACTAAACAAAAATAACACTTAATTAAGGGGAGATGGGCGCATTTGTTTGCTCATTTATGGATCTTTTTATTATGTTTTTAGTTTCCTCTCTAGATCTCAAGCTTAACCCCCCCCCCCCCCCCCCCACACACACACACAAACAAAAGTCGCCTCCGACGGACCGGTTTGCCTCGGTCGGGATCAAGTGTGCATGACTGAGTAGGGGTCCAGTGTGACAGGGTGGCTGTCCATCGCCACCGTAGTATCTATCGGCGCCGCCCTACCTCCTATAGGCGCCGTTCGTCAGGAGCATTGTCGCCAACCAGTTTGCGTGCTACGGCGCATGAGCGGCGTCATTTATCTTCTTTAGGTCTTGCATGGTTGCCTCTCGACCCCTTCCAGTTGCCATTAGGCGGCATGCCCGTCCATACTGCCCGCCGTGGGCGTCCCGCCCCTCTATCACCCACGATACTCGGCAGTAGTCTCCCCCTTGTATCGCCACTCCTTAAGTCGTGGAGCGTCGGCACTTAAATCGGCATAGTGTGACAGAGGCTTATGGGTTTATACTAAGCTGAATAAAATAGTTTGACGGTAGCTAGAATGAAATACAGAAATAATTGTGAGTTTGAATACAAAGTTTTGCAATACCTTTGGAGACAAAGGGGCGAAAATTATTTGGTTGGTGTCGCAGTATTTATGCTGTGACTGTACATGGTCATTACTGTGTAATAAGAAGATTAATTGAAACAAATACTGTATAATTCCCACCAAGTGATGTAATGCAGTTTTGAAAAAGTATTCGAGGCGTTTTATGAAGCTTCGGATTCCACTCGAATCTGCTCAAATATCGAATTATCGGCGTGGACATGATACCATGCCTGTTTTCCAAATATCTAACCTATTATTTGTACAGTACAACTGTTACACACCAATATTGTCAGAAATAGTCGATGACGTTATAATTGAGACAATGAGCAATGATTAAGGAAACTTCACTTCACACACACACACACACACACACACACACGTCTCCCTTTGTCACGCTTATTTAATTACCTTACATAAACATGGAAATGAGAGGATTATGTGTGTGTGTATGTATGTCTGTGTATGTCATTAATTTTCTTTAACCTCACTCTTTTATAACATGAGTGTTGGTCAGGTATGCGTGGTCACAATTGTACGGTATGTAACATTTGGCTCCTATAACTTTTTGTATTGCTCGATGACTCTTCATTCCTGAACATAACTGTACATGCAGTATACTATTTTCATTAAATACGTAACAATTGCGCGAGAACGATCAGCCCCCAATAGAACTACGCTTCATAAACGATTGAATTACCTTCTGCTTCGTTCGGATACCCGACCCAGACTTGGGCATCAGCATTATGCCCTATGACCAGAGTTACAAGTGTTACATATTTTGTTTACGCTAATATGTTGCTAATAATTAGTATTTTTCTACTAACCACATAATATCATCACCACATTCTAAGATACTTTTATTTCGTAATTACTAATGTGTGAATAGGTAAACCCATGTTTTCCCTTTAGCTAAGTCGATAATAAATAGGTTTATCATGTATTAATAATTTAGTGCTTTACTTGTAACCCTGTTTTGCTACATTTCTAAAAAGGCATTTATCTCTAAAATAACACATTTATGGGAAAAATGTGATACAACAATATATGTTTATTTTCCATTTTACAATGTGTTCGTCTTAGTCTGTAACAGTTGTTTTAATACAACATGTATATATATATATATATACATATATATATAGGGTAAGACGGGATAATTTCGCCGAAAATCGCGTATTTTGACGAATAGAAACTGCCACAAATGGATTTTTTATTTTTTTTATTTTTTATCTATACATTCAGCCTTTCTTCTATAGATGCCCAAAAAACAAAAAAATATATAATGTTTTGGTCATGCTGCCGAATTTTTGAAAAAAGTTACTCTCGAGGCGAAATTATCCCGCCAGGCGGGGTAATTTCGCCGTGACCTATTTTACGCATCATCTAGCTAGTAAACTAGATAACATTATATGATTAATGGCCAGACAAAACACTAGCGCGCAAGTAAAAGCAATGGAAACATTCACAAACCCAAACTGACACTAAACATGCCAATAGAAATACGTTGCACGCACGCACACACACACACACAACTGAACAGGGCGGGCAGAGATGCAGGTGTGTCACACGCGTAGGCCTAGGCGCCAACTGTGTCTAGTGGGGGTGGACGTGTCTAGTGCGGGTGTGGAGTTGTGTACATTTAGTGCGGGTGTGGACGTGTCTAGTGCGGTTGTGGACGTATTTATTAGGTCTACGGATGTGGAAGTATTTAGTGCGGGTGTGGACGTGTCTAGTGTGGGTGCGGCGTGTAGGTTGCTAGTGCAAAGTACCAGGCAGCAGCTGACGGCTACTGCCAACACTGTGTCATACGCAAACATACAAACAAACAAACACGCATACAAACCACCCACAAACACCCCCACACACACCCGACCATACCGTCAGACGCGCCGCTAGCCTAGGCTCCAGGCCCCGCGATACTGCAACAAAACCTAAGCCAAACTATATCTACAACCTAAGCCAAACTAGATATACAACCTAAACCAAACTTGCTCCACAACCTAAACCAAAACTGCTCTACAACCTAAGGCAAACTGCAGACGAATCCATGCAATAGTTTCGGAGATATCGGCGTTTGAATGCAAATTATTAGCGCCACGGCGAAATTACCCCGCGGCAAAAGTACCCCGTCCTACCCTATATATATATATATATATATATATATATATATATATATATATATATATATATATATATATATATCACTCTCTCTCTCCCACTATCTATCTATTTATCTATCTCTTACTCACTCTCACTCTCTCTCTCTTTCTCATTCTCTCTCTCTCCCTCTCTCTCTCTCTCTCTCTCTAAAAACTTCCAATTAATGTATATTAGCTGCACACAAGGCAAACAGAGCATTGGGCATCATTAAACGAAAATGTACTTATAAACATAAGAACGTAATAGTGTCACTGTTCAAAAGTATGGCGAGGACCTGCCTTGAATTTGGTGTGCAGTACTGGTCACCTAATCTGAACAAGGACATTGTAAGACTCGATCGAGTCAGTGCAGCGTAGAGCGACGAAGATGATACCATCATTGAGAAATACACCATATGATGAACAAATTAAACGATTGAATCTGTTCTCATTAAGAAAGAGGAGATTGAGTACTTTAAGATACTGAAAGGCTTCGACAAAGTCAATAGAAATGCGCTATTCACATTCAACAATAATATTCAAACTCACAGAAATGGAATGAAATTTAATACCAAAAAGGCAAACCTAGATGTCATAAAAAGTTTCTTCACCTACAGTGTGGTGACAGAGTGGAACAGACTACCAGCAAGAGTGGTGGAGAGCGACACAATAAACGTTTTCAAGGGAAGGCTTGACCTCTATCTAGAGAAGGCTGGGGTGATAAAAAATAATATAAATAAAGTAGTTCGTATGGTCTGACTGTCTAGTAAGGGCCTCGGGGTCTGTGTAGTGTGTGTATCTATGTACTTCTATGTAACTATCTATCTCTCTCTCTCTCTCTGCATGTCATAATTCAACCTTTTGTTTCTATAATTATATTTCAGCACCCTCTCCCTCTTATCCCTGACCATTAATTCATCTCTCTTTCCCCCTCTCTTCATCCATCTCTCTCTCTCACCATGTCCCTTGTACACTTCTCTATTTCTTCTCAACAATAACAGTCAACCAATCCCTTCATCCCACCCTCCCACACTTAACCTATCTATCATCTCCACCACTATCCTCTCCATCACTATCCTCTCCACCTATATCCACTATCCTCTCCACCACTATCCTCACCATTACTATCCTCTCCATCATTATCCTCTCCACCATTATCCTCTCCACCACAATCCTCTCCATCACTATCCTCTCCATCACCATTATCCTCACCACCACTATCCTCCACCACTATCCTCTCCACCACCATCCTCTCCACCACCATCCTCTCCACCATCACCACTATCCTCATCACCATTATCCTCACCACCATGATCCTCACCACCATTATCCTCACCATCATTATCCTCACCACCATTATCCCCTCCACCATTAGTCTCACCACCATTATTCTCACCACCATTATCCTCACCACCATTATCCTAACCATCGTTATCCTAACCATCGTTATCGTCACCACCATTATCCTCACCACCATTATCCTCACCACCATTATTCTCACCACCATCATCCTCTCCACCAACACTGCCATATATAATCCTCACCTCTTTAACAGTGTTCATGCCTTTTACTCATCTCCCTCTACTTTACCGCGGCGTCTCTCTCTCTCTCTCTCTCTCTCTCTCTCTCTCTCTCTCTCTCTCTCTCTCTCTCTCTCTCTCTCTCTCTCTCTCTCTCTCTCTCTCTCTCTCTCTCTCTCTCTCTCTCTCTCTCTCTCTCTAGGTCAATACCATAATCCCTATGACTCCTAATCTCCTCGCCTCTCCCTGCCTCCCAATACCCACCTCAGGAACCAGGGTCAATACGGCCAAGGTCCTGGACGGCCACAACCATAACCACCACAGTCCTAAACAGCCCAGCTTAATTTAAGTCAGTCGAGTTTAGATTAGTTTAGGTTAGGTTAACGGATTTTTTTTTTTTTTTTTTTTTTTTACCCGCTACTCCCTATGTTCAGCCCCATTAGTTTTGAGATTTTGAGACATCTCCTCCATTAGTTTGGCGTTTTAAAGAGTGTCAATTAACTCCTGGCGAGTGAAAGCGAACCTGCAATTTAGGAGGAACTGGTATTTGCCCGGGTCATTTTACTACCAAAAATTGCACAAATTGATCTCGAATGGGAGTTTGGGGGTAACCTACAAAAACAATTTATATATACTGTATATATATATATATATATATATATGCTAAATATCCACAGGGAAGGAAGGAAAATAAACACGGAGTCCCAAGCGCTTTCGTGTATTACATCTTCAGGGGACAGAGGACAGACATACATTCTCTGTCTGTCCTCTGTCCCCTGAAGATGTAATACACGAAAGTACTTGGGACTCTGTGTCTATTTTTCTTCCTTCCCTGTGGATAATTAGCATATTATAAGTTCACGTGTTGCTGTGACTTTCTTGCATATATATATATATATATATATATATATATATATATATATATATATATATATATATATACTGTATATATATATTATATCCCCTTAAAGACCCACTCACATAAACTAATCCAGTTTTAGAATTCCTCCATATATAATGTACAGTAGAGGCCATTAATTCACATATACGTTGAACCCTAGAACTAATTAAACGATGGCGATGGGCTGGTCTATCAGAGTGAGACCTGAGCGATCTCTGCCATACCCATAGCTTACTCTGACTGTTCCTTTTACTTATATATTTTCTAAATCTCAAGTGACGGCGTCTCTTCCGTGGATTGACCTCCCAATCTACCAAGATTGGAAGCTAAAGCGTCACATTATTCCTTTGCCCCTCAACTTTCTCTTCATAATTGCTGAGGGGCACAGGGCCCTGGGTGGGGCTTTGGTTTCCCGGGCGTTTACGTACCCTCTCAGCTCCCCGCCATGGAGTGGCTTCGGTCACCCAGGCTTTATTGTGGTCGGCAGGGAGGGTTCTGTGGGGGCGCTCGTTTATGGCCTTGGCCTTACTCGGGGCCTTGGGGCTGTTCGGCCAGGCAGCTTGGGGAACAACAACAACAACAACAACAACTAATTAAACGAGCCTCCAAAATGTTAATATCTGGTAAAGAATCACTAAGGAAATTCAATCTAACACGAATATTTAGACTAAATTAACCCTGTGAAGATTATGACGCATTTGGCAGTTTGTCCATTGGGCGATTTTAGACAGTTTAGGAAGGATATGTGAGACTAATTATAGGGGTAAAGACTATTTCAATTAACCCTCTGACTTCCATATACCCTTCCTAATCTGAATACAATCGTCAACTAATATCAAAACATAATAAATAAATAAATAAACAGATAAGAAATGCATCATCGGATCTTGAAAGGGTTAATGACCGCGACTGTTAACCCTTTCAAGCTCCAATACACGTTTCTGTTCTGTTTCTGGCTACTATTATACGATTTTATTCAGATTAGTAACGGTATATGGAAGTCAAAGGGTTGATTGAGATAGTATTTACCCTTTTAATACTCATAGATACTTCCTAAGCTGCATAAAATCGTCTAATGATAGCCAAAATAAACTTCTAAAACGCGTCAGAGCTTCAAAGAGTTAAGTATGCCTTGTATTACTTGTTTGTATTTACAATTGGATGCCATAATCTCTAATCTACTCAAAAGAGTTTGTGGACACACTATGTTTACCTTTATGCAAGTACAACATTCTGGAGTTATTTGTAAAGCCCGCGTCATACAGAGCCCGAACATTGGAGGACAAGTTCCCGAATAGGATGACTTGCACATTTTTACCGAATACAGCCGAGACTCTCCCGAAATTTGAAGATTACGAACATGGCCCGAACGAGTTCAGAATAATATCCGATAGTCAAGAACGACCTACGACAACATCTCGAACAACTACCGAACATGAATCGAACTTACACTCGTTATGCAAAGAATGATTTTCGACCATACCCGAATCATCAGACACAGTTCCGAATGACATTGGAATGTTTTACGATAATTAACCGAACTTAACCGATGAAATGTCGACAAACAACCGATAGAGAAGAACATTATGAGAACAACATCAGACTGTTTTACGACTGTAGCAAGATTTTTTTTACCTGCCCTATATATAGATATATGGTAGCTGAAAGGGTTAATATGGTAGCTGAAGGTTTATATGGTAGCTGAAAGGGTTAAGCTATATAGTAGCTGAAAGGGTTAATATGGTACCGGTAGCTGAAAGGGTTAAGATATATGGTAGCTGAAAGGGTTAATATGGTAGCTGAAAGGGTTAAGATATATGGTAGCTGAAAGGGTTAAGATATATGGTAGCTGGAAGGGTTAAGATATATGGTAGCTGAAAGGGTTAAGATATATGGTAGCTGAAAGGGTTAATATGGTAGCTGAAAGGGTTAATATGGTAGCTGAAAGGGTTAAGATATATGGTAGCTGAAAGGGTTAAGATATATGGTAGCTGAAAGGGTTAAGATATATGGTAGCTGAAAGGGTTAATATGGTAGCTGAAAGGGTTAAGATATATGGTAGCTGAAAGGGTTATATGGTAGCTGAAAGGGTTAAGATATATGGTAGCTGAAAGGGTTATATGGTAGCTGAAAGGGTTAAGATATATGGTAGCTGAAAGGGTTAATATGGTAGCTGAAAGGGTTATATGGTAGCTGAAAGGGTTAAGATATATGGTAGCTGAAAGGGTTAATATGGTAGCTGAAAGGGTTAAGATATATGGTAGCTGAAAGGGTTAAGATATATGGTAGCTGAAAGGGTTAATATGGTAGCTGAAAGGGTTAAGATATATGGTAGCTGAAAAGGTTAAGATATATGGTAGCTGAAAGGGTTATATGGTAGCTGAAAGGGTTAAGATATATGGTAGCTGAAAGGGTTAATATGGTAGCTGAAAGGGTTAATATGGTAGCTGAAAGGGTTAAGAAATATGGTAGCTGAAAGGGTTAAGATATATGGTAGCTGAAAGGGTTATATGGTAGCTGAAAGGGTTAAGATATATGGTAGCTGAAAGGGTTAATATGGTAGCTGAAAGGGTTATATGGTAGCTGAAAGGGTTAAGATATATGGTAGCTGAAAGGGTTATATGGTAGCTGAAAGGGTTAAGATATATGGTAGCTGAAAGGGTTAAGATATATGGTAGCTGAAAGGGTTAATATGGTAGCTGAAAGGGTTATATGGTAGCTGAAAGGGTTAAGATATATGGTAGCTGAAAGGGTTATATGGTAGCTGAAAGGGTTAAGATATATGGTAGCTGAAAGGGTTAATATGGTAGCTGAAAGGGTTATATGGTAGCTGAAAGGGTTAAGATATATGGTAGCTGAAAGGGTTAATATGGTAGCTGAAAGGGTTATATGGTAGCTGAAAGGGTTAAGATATATGGTAGCTGAAAGGGTTATATGGTAGCTGAAAGGGTTAAGATATATGGTAGCTGAAAGGGTTATATGGTAGCTGAAAGGGTTAAGATATATGGTAGCTGAAAGGGTTAATATGGTAGCTGAAAGGGTTATATGGTAGCTGAAGGGGTTAAGATATATGGTAGCTGAAAGGGTTAATATGGTAGCTGAAAGGGTTATATGGTAGCTGAAAGGGTTAAGATATATGGTAGCTGAAAGGGTTATATGGTAGCTGAAAGGGTTAAGATATATGGTAGCTGAAAGGGTTAATCGAGGTGGTCTGTAAGTCGTCTTTTAATGGGTAGACGTCCTTCCTAAGCTAAATAGAATCGTCTAATAGTTGCCAGAATAAATGAAATGGACGTCACCGGTACATAATTGGTTAAGGGGAGGTATTTAGTTTATTCCCTAGACCTCCATCAAGCTTAAAATTAAACCCCCTTGACCCCCTTTCAAGATAAATGTGTACATTTTTCGGTAGAAAAATTACCCGGCCGAAGGCCGGTTCCTCTTAAATTACAGGCTCGCTATCGCTCCCCAAGAAAAAATCGACACCTAAATGGTACGAAAGGTCTTAAATTTGACAGAAATCGGGCGAACGTTCTTAAAATCGCCAAACTAATTGGGTGAACATCTTAAAAACTCAAAAGCAATGGGGCTAAACATGAGGGAGAAAGCGGCAAAGAAAAAAATCCCTCAAGTGGAAATCTCACCTTAACAAGATCATAAATGGATATGAATATGATTATTAATAGTAAACAGCAATACATATATGATTATTAATATGATTATTAATAGTAAACAGCAATACATATATGATTATTAATATGATTATTAATAGTAAACAGCAATACATATATGATTATTAATATGATTATTAATAGTAAACAGCAATACATATATGATTATTAATATGATTATTAATAGTAAACAGCAATACATATATGATTATTAATATGATTATTAATAGTAAAAAGCAATACATATATGATTATTAATATGATTATTAATAGTAAACAGCAATACATATATGATTATTAATATGATTATTAATAGTAAACAGCAATACATATATGATTATTAATATGATTATTAATAGTAAACAGCAATACATATGATTATTAATATGATTATTAATAGTAAACAGCAATACATATATGATTATTAATATGATTATTAATAGTAAACAGCAATACATATAGGATGGATGGGGGTGGACGGGACTCGTTAGCCTTGGTTGGCAACCTGTCTAGGGGAGTAAACCTGATACAAATCCGTACTGCTTATCTAAGTGTAAGGCAGGTTAGTGGATGGACTAGCCGAACACCACTGTAGAAAAATAGTGCTAACAAGATACACAGAGGGCCTCGGAGTCGGACGGATCCTAAATTGAGTGGTCAATCCTGTAAGTCCTTCACTAAACTGGCATATGGGTTGTCCTTCTTACAGGGAATAGGTCCGCTTGGGGGCCTTCTGTGTGTGGCCACCCTCATTAAGGGGACATGGGCCATTTTTATGGTCCCCTTTCTCCCTCGTATTAAGCCCCATTTGTTTTGAGATTATAAGACGTTCGGCCCATTAGTTTGGCGATTTTAACACCTTTTGCCCCATTTCGTTATCAATTTTAAGACCTTTCGTGCCAATTAGGTGTCGATTTTTTTCTGGCGAGCGAAAGCGAGCCTGAAATTTTAAAAAGAACAGGCCTTTGGCCGGGACATTTTTCTACCGAAAAATGTACAAATTTATCGTGAAGGGGGGTCTAGGAGGTATTGTTTTAAGCTTGATGGAGGTCTAGCGAGGAAAGTAAGAAATATAGGAATAAATGAATTAATAGACCAAAAAAAACGGCCCATTAGGGAGAAGGGGGTCCAGAAAAACGGTCTGCCTCCTCTTAACTGGTAATTCTCCTAAATATCGATGTCTACAGCTCCAACTTCCTGATAGCATGAAACTCGCAAGTAGTGAAGTAGAATACGAGGGATTCATCGTGATTTTATCAAAGTTTTTTCGGGAATTGTGCGGGATTTGTTCGGGATTTGTTCGGGTAGTTCCAAACAACATCGGCAATGGAAAAAAGTACCGAACAAGTCCCGAATCAGAAGAACGAACAAAGAATTAATCCGAACAAATACCGAACGAGTTACGAATAAATCCTGACCAACATACGACCATTTTGTAACGGTTTTTTGTCCCGAATGTTCTTGAAAAGTTAGTGCATGCACTAACTTTTTGCCGAACCCCCGGAATGTCGGCTACACACCTAAACAACATCAGACCAACCTCAGACCAACCCAGGACTAGTCAGGAACTTATGCCGAATTGTTCGGAATATACCCGACCCGGATGAAATTTGAATTTTTTGTGTAAGTCATCCTATTCGGGAATTTGTCCTCCAACGTTCGGGCTCTGTATGACGCGGGCTTAAGTCTCTCTCTCTCTCTCTCTTTTTCTCTATTTCTCTCTCTCCTTCTGAGTTGTATCCATTTGAACCCATTCAGCCTACTGTTTCAAATCGTTTATCCCCATCCAAGTGTCGATTTTTTCCCTGGCGACCAATAGCGAGCCAGCATATTTTGGATAAAGAATTAGACAGCAGGCTAAATGTGTACATTTTTCGATAGAATTTTTTTTCCGGCGAAGCCGGATTTCTCCAAACAATGCTGGCTCGCTATCGCTCGCCAGGAAAAAATCAACACTTGAATGGGGATACACGTCTTAAAACAGTAGGCTGAAAGGGGCCGAATGGATACAACCCAAAGAAAGAGAAGGTTAATATACAGGAGACGCAACAACGTGTTTTTCAGGTATTTTTTTTAGTATTTTGATTTTGTTTTTGGTGTTTTAGTGGAATCTAGTGATGAAATTGAATGGGAATTAAGCATTTACCCATTATCCATCAATCTAAAGACACGCCCCCCGATAGTGGGGAGGGCTATGAAGATCAGGGAAATTGAGGTGTAAAAAGCGTTTTTTTTTTTTTTTTTTTTTTTCTATATTCCAACTTACTTCCTCTCGGGCATAGGCTGAGAGCCTTAACATTCACCGCTTTACAATGAACAGTGAAGCCCGTGAGGTCTTGTTCCAGTCTAGGGAGTGAGACATGTGAAGCACGTAGAGTACAACGAGCACCTGCCATCTTGCCTTCACATGAGGCACGGTGCTCACTCATGGCCCGAAACGACCCCATCTCTGAAGCCACCTCGTTCCCGTGCTTCACTGTCTCACCCCCTACACTCGGACTCTCACACTTACACACACACACACACAACGCCACCTGTTGAGCAGATAACTCACCAGGCATTGCACCCCTATAGCATATTTTGAATATGGGAATATTCATACAGTGCTATTTAATCAGGGAACAATGAGGGTATTTTATTGACGTTTCGGTGGGCTTGTGGTAATGCACTGATACCAGGTACAGCACAAATTCCATCCCAATAATATCTTCCCATTGATACATCGGGATTTGAACCTGGGACCTTTGGATTACCAGGCCAGTGGCAAGACCACTCCACCACACCTCCCCCAAATGGTGTATAGAACACGATAATACACATTTGTAACCAAAATTTGGCTCGGGTTTTGTCAATTTCCAGACCCATAAAACCCGACTTTTTGAAAACCCGAGCCAAGTTTTGACGAAAGTTGGCTCGGATTTAACTAATTTAAAAATGAAAATAACACAGTAACCTTATTAAAATGTTGGCTCGGGTTTTGTAAATTTCCATACCCATATAACCCGACATTTTGAAAACACGAGCCAAGTTTTGACGAAACTTGGCTCGGATTTTACTAATTTTCATGTTAAAATTACACAGTAACCTTAATAAAATCTTTGTTTGGGTTTTCATAGGGTTAACATTAGCCTAACCTAACGAAGTAAGAATGGGGTTAACATTAGCCTAACCTAACAACCTTACCTAACCTAACCTAGTAAGAATGGGGTTAACATTAGCCTAACCTAACAACCTTACCTAACCTAACCTAGTAAGAATGGGGTTAACATTAGCCTAACCTAACAACCTTACCTAACCTAACCTAGTAAGAATGGGGTTAACATTAGCCTAACCTAACAAAACCTAGTAAGAATGGGGTTAACATTAGCCTAACCTAACAACCTTACCTAACCTAACCTAGTAAGAATGGGGTTAACATTAGCCTAACCTAACAAACCTAGTAAGAATGGGGTTAACATTAGCCTAACCTAACAACCTTACCTAACCTAACCTAGTAAGAATGGGGTTAACATTAGCCTAACCTAACAAAACCTAGTAAGAATGGGGTTAACATTAGCCTAACCTAACAACCTTACCTAACCTAACCTAGTAAGAATGGGGTTAACATTAGCCTAACCTAACAAAACCTAGTAAGAATGGGGTTAACATTAGCCTAACCTAACAACCTTACCTAACCTAACCTAGTAAGAATGGGGTTAACATTAGCCTAACCTAACAAAACCTAGTAAGAATGGGGTTAACATTAGCCTAACCTAACAACCTTACCTAACCTAACCTAGTAAGAATGGGGTTAACATTAGCCTAACCTAACAAAACCTAGTAAGAATGGGGTTAACATTAGCCTAACCTAACAACCTTACCTAACCTAACCTAGTAAGAATGGGGTTAACATTAGCCTAACCTAACAACCCAACCTAACCTAACCTAGTAAGAATGGGGGGTTAACATTAGCCTAACCTAACAACCCAACCTAACCTAACCTATAAGAACCAGTTAACATTAGCCTACCTAACAACAACCTAGCCCTTGCATGCCAGCTACTAAAGGTTCAAAGTACCCAGTACGTAGGATACAAAAATAGCCCTTGCATGCCAGTTTAAACTTATGCGAAAAAAATCTTTTACTTTATGTTACTTTGCGATCACCCATTAATTAAGATTCCCGAGCTAGCTGTGGTCCGGCTCCTTTATATTGTCCCAACTAACCAACTAACCTTAATGAACAGAGGAGGTACTGGCTTGAGTGGCTGCCTGGCTGGCCGCTGGAGGCTCGATCACCACTCATCTTGGTCAACAGCTGGTTGATTTTTGTTTCGAATTTTTCCATGTCAAAAAACTGTATGTGCATTTCAAAACCAGCTGTCCTCGTCGGCTGTATTTGGAACACTGGTTATTGCACTTTGGACAGTTTACACTTATTGGAAGGCGAAAATGTCTTAAGCAGCCTCAGTGTTTTTAAAGACGGTGGAAACAGCTTTGATCTTCCACAGCTTTGATCGGCTCACACCCTCTACACAAGCTGGCCATAGTCAAACTGATAGCTTATATCCCGGGCCACCTGTTTTCCAAATCATGGCATCACCTGATTGGTCGATAGACATCACGTGTCAGTGAACTCGAGTACTCTTGGCATGAATTAGGTAGGGTGATTACTTTGGCCACGACGCCACCAGTATAGTTCATTGCATTCGCCACCAGATGTCTCAGTTGTTGACTGACAGTCACGCAAAAGAGGTCTCCCAGAAGAAGACGAAAAAGAAGAAGTGTAAACAAACCCTTAAAACGTAAATATCCATATAATATGTATTATGTTAGTTTCCTGGGAATGACACCTACATCAAAAATTTGGAAAAAAATCGCTTAATCACATGCTATTGAGCTTAATTTGTTACCAATATTGTAGCGCCTCCTGTATATTGACCAAAGAGAAACAAAAGAGAGAGAGATAGAGAGAGAGAGAAAGAGAGAAAGAGAGAGAGAGAGAAAGAGACAGAGAGAGAGAGAGAGAGAGAGAGAGAGAGAGAGAGAGAGAGAGAGAGAGAGAGAGAGAAAAAGGCTAGGTGGCTGGTGGTCCCCTTAAGAATTTGCTTCTCAATAAAGAGTATATATATTTTTGTAGTTGATGTATAGAAAATTATTCCTAAATGCGTTTCCAGAGATATACTTCCATAATTGGAAATATGAGACGTCCACGACTATTTATGAGTGAGCTGGAGAATATGACATCTGAGTGTACAGTTATATAGACAGATGTGCTGGGGAGAGCTGGCTTCATTTTCTAACTATCTATCTATATCTATCTACTTACCTATCTAATTTACCTCCTAACTTTTTCCACCATTTTCACGACATTTCCTATTAATCTATATACATGTTTTATATGTATCTATCTATCAATATCTATACATCTATCTACATACACTCCGTATGTCCAGGCACTTTGACCCCCACGTCCCTTGCATTTAGTGCTCAGTCACTCTTTTGGCTTTGGGGGAGACACTCGTTACAAGCAGCATGCCTTTTGTCTCCTTCATACACATGGGAAAAAATAAAACATGCGTACCTACTTTCCTTCTTAACCATTCTATCATTTTCACCTTCTTTCATTAATCTACCTAATCTACCTATATTTATAAATATTGCAGTTAGGTTCAGTACATGACTAGATTGATAAACAACATTCGATAAATGTATATTAATCGTGGTCATGTCCTGAACCTTTAACTGTCTTGAAGGGATATAGTTAGAGCGTGTAAGTTCTGTTTGTAATGTCATGGGTTCGAATCCCCGGAGGATCATATGCTTTGATTAATTTCACTGGACGGGTTGTTGGTGTTAAGTCCGATAAAAATTAATATATCTCCATCTATCTATCTATCTATCTATCTATCAATCTCCCTACCTACTTTAATCTCTAACCTTTCGAACAATTCCATCTTCTCTCCTCTCAACTTTAACTTGGTCGTAGGCCTATATCCTAATAATTTCTTTTGGCTGACCTTTGGCTCTCCCTCGCTCTTCTCTATCAATTGTATAGCCTTTCCCTCCCTACTTATGCCCCTGTCTATCCAACTGTCTGTCTATTTATCTACCCTTGTATGTATCTACCTGTATACCTATCTGCCCATCCACCTATCTATCTACGTGTTAATTTATCTACCTTCTATTGTGTTAGCTATGCACCTACATAACTGAATCTACAGATCTATATTGTCTAACTAGCTATCTATCTATTTATCTATAATGCATAGCTAACTCCCATATAACTCTTAATAATGTAAATATTCCCACCTCCTGTACTATTGATATTATTGGTGTAACATTAAATATGAACCTAAGCTGAAGACCTCATTTTAGATCCATTGCTAAAAATGTGTCTAAAAAATTGGGAGTTCGAGAATTCTTCACTGACGAGCAGTTGGCCAATATACATAAAAGTCACGTTCGTTCTCAGATAGAATATATACTGTTCACCCTTGTGGAGGGGAGGTGTAGTGGTTGCATTGTGGCAGTCGGTCAACATTCACAATCAAGTTATTAGATCAATCAAAAACCCTGCAAACACACAGGACGTTCCTCCATTATTCATACAAAGAGATGTTGCATCCCTTGCATTATGCTACAGAATTGTTCATGGCAAATATTCTGAGGAATTTGATTCAATTGTGCCACCTCTCCACATCTTTCCCTGCAATACAAGGGCAGCTGGAAATACCGCCCATGAATTTATAATCTCTCCTCCACAATATAGAACTTCCGCTTATCAAAACTCATATATCCCCATAACTACTACTCTCTGGAATTCACTTCCTTGCAGTTGTTTCCCACAAACGTACAACCTACAACAGCTTAAATCCAGTTGGTACAAACATTTTATGAATGGAGGATACCTTTAGGCACATGGACCTTTCATGTTTTTCCTTCCTTCATTCATTGTCACAAAAAGTAAATAAATAAATATATAAATAAATAAATAAAAATAAATCTTTCCTCCATTCATTGTCTCTCAAAAACATCTATACTTTGAATCTGCCTGTCTATATAATCTACCTACCTATCCTATCAATCAACCTATCTATCTATCTATAAACCTACCTATCTTACTCATTTTCCTAACCGTCCTTGTTTCCCTAATGTTATGGCCTTTCCCTCCCTACTTCCACTGACCATAATTTTTGATAGGGTTAAGGCCTTCCCCTTCCACAATGGTCGATAGTGTTAATACTACCCATTCCGACAATTGGGTTTGGGGGGGGGGGGTTATTATGGGGTTTATGTTAATTTCATTGAGGGCTTAGATGATTGTTGTCCTTTTCCAGCAACATATATTTTAGTTTACGGTACCTTCTAAACTTCAGGCTAGAAACGCTCTCAAGATCCCCTTTCAAGCTTACTTTATACATTTTTCGATAGAAAACTATCCTAGCCGAAGACCACTTTTCCTTAAATTGAAGGCTCGCCATCGCTCGCCTATGACAAATCGACACCTGAATGGGGTGAAACGCCTTATAATCGCCAAACTAATGAGGCGAAACATAGGTCATCCAAAAACACCACCCATGGCTTAGATAGGGTTAACCTCTTCAATACGGTGATGCCATTCCAAATTTTGTTCTCACTATCAGCAGATAATTTTATTCAGCTTGGAAAGGACCTCTGGGAAATAAAAGGTGAAACCCCGTGTGAATTAACCCTCTGACTCTCTCAGGTTCTTCCTTACATCGGTAAAATCGTCTAATGCTGGCCATACAAACAGGAAGAACGGCGTCACTGCACTGAAAGGGTTAAAATGTATAAATTATACTTCGTGTATAATTTAATTATTTACCTAAATTATAATGTAATTATTCTAACGATGGCCTTTGCAATTATAATGTAATTATTCTAACGATGGCCTTTGCAATTATAATGTAATTATTCTAACGATGGCCTTTGCAATTATAATGTAATTATTCTAACGATGGCCTTTGCAATTATAATGTAATTATTCTAACGATGGCCTTTGCAATTATAATGTAATTATTCTAACGATGGCCTTTGCAATTTTGTATTTTCTAAGGATAGCACAATTCCAGCGTCGAGTAAAATCCACGACTTGCTAAATAACTGAGTTTGCTGTGGCGTGTCACGGTCTTAGTTACTTTACCCTAACTTAACTTAATTTAAGCTAACCTAACGTAATATAATCTAACCTAACCCAACCTAACTTAATGAACCCTAACCTGCTGCGATATAACTCACTATATGTAAACTGTTAATAATATAATTGTATTTACTGTATGTATGTTAAAAACAAAACAAAAACAAAAATATCCATAAATACTTCTCAGGATCCATTTAAAACAACCATAACCACTCACTTTACCTGCCCACATTAAGCCGGTATCACACGAGAGCATTTATAGTCAAGATTCGATGATCAAAAAATTTCTAGCAACATTTTTGGAATATTCTGCACTGGTATCGGAAACTAAACTGATGGTAGATTAATTGAAGTGACCAAAATATTCTAAATGTTGACCTCATAAGCTGCCAGACCAGTGTTAAGGATAAGTGTTGAGTGAAAAAGCGTTCGTGTGATACCAGCTTTACGCACCACCAATTACCATCCATCAAGAGTATTTTTTGTTTGTGTTTTTTTTCTTCTATATTCCAATTTATACTCTCACTCTGGCATAGGCTGAGAGCCTATTAACACCGTTTAACACGGTGAAACCCGTGAGTTCTCGTTCCAGTCTTGGGAGTGAGACATGTGAAGCTGCAACCAGCCTTTGCCATCTTGCCTTCGCATATAAATGGAGCTGCTTCGACTTCGTGCTTCACTGTCTCATCCCCAAGACTCGGACCCTCACTGTCAGAACGCCACCTAATGAACAATAAACTCACTAGGCATTGTCCCCCTGTAGCACACTCACACACACACACACTCTCTCTCCCTCTCGTATGAGAGACGGGGTTAGCCCATCGTTTAGGGGGTAGCGTCCCTACGAATCCGGGCTATATTTACTCTGACTATTCCTATAGACCTAGTTATATGACTTCTTCCCTATTTTTTACACACGCACACACAATTAACTTACTATTAAGGACCCTACTGCTACCTCATGTGTGGGCAGAGAGGTTTTGGACACCTCTATAAATAACATATTTAATGATTACAGGTTGGGAGACACTGTAATTGGAGGAATTCCAGGCGGTGGGGACCGATAAATGGAGTGTGGCAGCAGTGGTCCAGATAACCCAACTCCTCACTAGTAAAGCTTGACCAGTCTCTATGTCCATTTTACGGTGCATCTGGCTGGATTGCTCGTAGGTGAGAGCTTTATTGCCATGTTGGTTGCCAGGCCAACTACAATACCCGGGTTTGTCTATTGGATTAAGTGTGATTGATATCCCTTGATCGCTTGATTCTAGAGTCTGTCCGTTTGAAGGTAGTTAGTAGTACTTACTATGGATTCAGACTATCACCTTCACTCCTTTCGAGAAATCTGTGTCTTCAGGACACGAGTGCTGCTCAGTTGGAAACTGCGGCACGTTGGGTCTGTCTGACCTCGGGGAGACCTTTGGTTTAGTGTGACAGGCATAACGAAGTCAGAATCTAGAATAGAACGAACACCAATGACGAATAGGCGAATGCGGATGGTGTGGGTATAATTCACCACCAACCACCTCTTTTATAGCATTGTATTGGTTATTTGTTTTCCTTGAAGTTTCGAAGCCTTTACAAAGTATTTGAATTGTTAGAACACATTTTAAATCATGTCAGATACTGGTGCAAGAAGCTAAAATGGTGCATAGACTTCAAAGAAGGTGTAAATGGCAGCATCCACCATGATAGTCTCGTCTCTTGTGAGATAGAAGGAAAACTCATGAAGGAGGAAGATGGGATTAATGAACAATCAAAGCAAAGAGACCCTGAGAATACAATCCTGGAGAACGGAATTTCTGAAGGAAGAACAGAAATAGAAGAATTGAAGAAAACAAATATATTCTTAGAAGTGAAAATATTGTGAGTGACAGCTGTTCCTTCAAACACCAGTACAAGTCATGCAGGTGGGAATAATCAAAAGAAGACTACAATATCAGTCAAGGAGGCAATAATTGAAGCAGCAACTACAGAAGAGGCTATGAGTCCTGCCACAGCTAATGCTAGTGACCCTCACTATGCTAGGATAGAGGTCAAACACAAAAAGGAGAAAAAGACCAGACAGGAATATGAGGTTAACACCTCAAATACATTCAGTCCTCTAGACAGTACCAAAAGTCAGCATGATTTCCCTAAGTCCTCAAAGAACGGAAGAAAAGGATAGTCAAGTGCAGAGTGGGCAGCGAAATGCTAATCCTACTATGCATCATTCAAACAAAGGGACCACACTTAACTTTTCAAGCAGGTTCTGTCTTGTTAGTTACAAAGAGACGAACAAAAATTTGATCAGAGATTCTCAGGTCAAAGACAAGAGTCTTGTGAGATGTGAGAAAAATGAAGAGCCTCACAGGTGCAGGGACTTCCCAGATACAAAGGAAGTAGAAAAATTCTGGTCTAATACTAAGGGAATGGCAATAATAGCCCAGGTCAGTGGTAATGACCTGTTCTTCAAAAGAAATAAAGTCAGTGCCACTAAATCGATAATAGGAGAGGTCATGACACTGGCTGATGAGCTCCGACTCAAGACAGTCAGAGGCATGATCATTGGTATTTTGCCCAGAATGTATGGAAAAGATTGCGGTACCAGCAAAGCAATAGACTTAAATGGTAAGTTAGCTGACCTGAGTACCCAGAAAGAGGTGACATTTTTGGACCCATTTGACGAGTTCTTTGAGAGTGCAACATCTACCTCCGCCCGTGACGGTGTGCACCTAAGCATCAGCAGTAAAATCAAACTTGGTGATTTCATGAATCAGGAAATAGTCTTCACACTTTACAACTCTGATATGGCCTCTCCTGACGAATGCTGCTCAATTCTGATCTCCAGCACTCAGGGAAAATATAGAGCGACTGGAAAGAGTACAAGATAGGGCTACTAAGCTTATTCCATCAATTAGAAGACTGAGCTATGAGGACCGATTGAGAGCTCTTTATCTCTTTCTGTTGGAAACAAGCAAACTACGAGGTCAGCTCATTGAAGTTATATATATACTTAATAGGTTTGACAATGTGGATCATAGCAAAATGCTTAGTCTCAATATGAATACATCACGTAACCATGACTGAAAGTTAAAATTGAAAAGGTTCAGCACTAGTATTTGTGGACACTTTTTCAAATAAACCTACATGATCTGTTCTACCTGGAATAAACTTCCCTCAGAAATTGTAAACAGATCTTCAGTAGAGCAGTTCAATTTTGCACACTCTGTAATGAGTGTAGTGCAATAAACAGTCTCTCTCCTTCCACTTCAAGTATCTCCCCGGAATGGACTGCAAGGTTTCTGAGGTACTAACTATTTTGTGTAACTCTTTGTATCTCTTTCTCTCTCTCTCTCCCTACTTTTCCTACCCCCCCCCCCCCCCCCCCTCCTCGATCGTCGCCATCCAGATTGAGCAATATGACTCGAATATTAGGAAAACAAATCATAGCATGTGAGGCACTTCTCTCTTTCCCCCGTCTCACTCACACATCATTTCCACACACTCCCACATACAGGTACCTACACCCAAGACTTTGATCAGACCACACCTTCAAAAGGTCTCGTAGGTTTGGTGACCTACGTAAAAACTCATATTAACCCCTTCTGTACCGGCGACGTCTTTTTAATTTTTAACTAGCTATATTTAGACGATTTTGTGCAGATTAAGAAGGATCTGTGGTAGTAAAAATGGTTAAGTGAGATAGTTCGATTTTTTTTTAACTGAATAGAATCGCATAACAATAGCCAGAATAAAGGTAAAAGAACGGCACCGGTACAGAAGGGGTTAAGGAAAGGTTTATAGTATTTCTGGACCTCCTTCTGACTTATATTTAGCCCCATTAGTTTGGCGATAATAAGACCCTTTGTGCTATTTAGGTGTCGATTTCTTCCTGGCGAGTGATAGCGAGCCTGTAATTTAGGAGGAACGGCCTTCGGCCGGGAGATTTTTTGACTGAACAATGTACACATTTATCTCGAAGGGGGGTCTTGGGTTTATTTTGTATTTTTTTAAAGCTTGATGGAGGGCTTGAGAGGAAGCCTACACTGCTGAGCAACAAGCTTGATGGAGGGCTTGAGAGGAAGCCTACACTGCTGAGCAACAAGCTTGATGGAGGGCTTGAGAGGAAGCCTACACTGCTGAGCAACAAGCTTGATGGAGGGCTTGAGAGGAAGCCTACACTGCTGAGCAACAAGCTTGATGGAGGGCTTGAGAGGAAGCCTACACTGCTGAGCAACAAGCTTGATGGAGGGCTTGAGAGGAAGCCTACACTGCTGAGCAACAAGCTTGATGGAGGGCTTGAGAGGAAGCCTACACTGCTGAGCAACAAGCTTGATGGAGGGCTTGAGAGGAAGCCTACACTGCTGAGCAACAAGCTTGATGGAGGGCTTGAGAGGAAGCCTACACTGCTGAGCAACAAGCTTGATGGAGGGCTTGAGAGGAAGCCTACACTGCTGAGCAACAAGCTTGATGGAGGGCTTGAGAGGAAGCCTACACTGCTGAGCAACAAGCTTGATGGAGGGCTTGAGAGGAAGCCTACACTGCTGAGCAACAAGCTTGATGGAGGGCTTGAGAGGAAGCCTACACTGCTGAGCAACAAGCTTGATGGAGGGCTTGAGAGGAAGCCTACACTGCTGAGCAACAAGCTTGATGGAGGGCTTGAGAGGAAGCCTACACTGCTGAGCAACAAGCTTGATGGAGGGCTTGAGAGGAAGCCTACACTGCTGAGCAACAAGCTTGATTCAAGAACTCTAAGGCAAACCATATGAAGAATGACATGATTACGGAAGTTACTAAATATATGTTACATAGGATGGAGTCGTGACATTCTACAAACATTTAAAATTATTAATTATACAGACTTTGTGAACTATGGAATGTCTTGCCAATACTGTCAAGACGAAGTAATGTTTCAACCAGATCATCTATAGTCCCTTAATCCAGAGATCATCTACAGTAATCCAAACACAAGGCCATAATATGAAACTATAATTACAACATTAATTTCCACCTTCCACCATAACACTCCCTCTGCGGAACAACTTATCACCCCCAGTTGTAAACGTGACCATTATTTATCAACTCAAAATTCCCCAACAGATCCCTTTGCATATTTGTTCCATCTCTTATAATCCAGTTCAAAGGTGCGTGTAGATAACTATAAGACAATACAGAGGCTAAATATTCAAAAGGAGAGTTATTGACGTTTTACAGTAAGCATATGAAATGTCGTGAGAAAAACAATTAAAATGAGTAAACAACATTTAGCTAGTAAAACGCAGGTGAAGAGAAAACATGATGAATTTGTGCTTAATTATGTATGGCCTTGACAATGTGAATGTTTTAATTATTTCACAGTCATTAGGTTAAGTTTACTTGATAAATATGGCTGTAAAAAAAAAAAAAAAAAAAAAAAAAAAAAAAAAAAAAAAAAAATGTAAAGTAGCCTACTTCTTTTTTATATGAGTGGTTAACTTATGATATGGAAATCTTAGTTATATCATTGAGTGCTGTACTGTCCAAACATTAACTCACTCTGTACTGGCAACGTCCTTTTTATTATATTCTGACAATTAGAAGATTTTATTCAGCTTTGGAAGGATCTGTGGTAATAAAGAGGCTTAATTGAGATAATTTGTAGCCTTTTAATGGTTAGAGGTCCTTCCTAAACCTAATAAAATCATCTAATAGTTGCCAGAATATAATGAAAAGGACGTCGCCAGTTCAGTATGGGTTAAAATATCGCCTAGATTAATATTCCGCTCTCAACCTCCGACAACTACCGGTATGTTTCCAAATGATATCCCATCCTCTCTACAGATCACAAAATCTGGTCAAAATAGTAAAGTAATAGTAATATTCTGGGGCCTACGTAAAGCTGTACTTGTACGAGGCGCTCATCTTCACTGACCTTTGTAGCCTGTGGCTGATATTGGATAACTCGGGAAGGTTACCCAGCCTGGTACAGAGGGGCTACTGAATATTATCCAGGATACCACAGTTTTCTTCCCCGGATGAAACGTCACAAACGTCCACTAACTCCAGGTTCCTATTTACTGCTAGGTGAACAGAAGCATGGGGTGTAATGGCCCATCCGTCTCGCCCTGCTCGGAAATCAAACCCAGAACCTTTCGTTTGTGAGTCGAATCCGCAACCATTGAGTCAACAGTAAACCAAGAGATGGTTCTTAATAAATGGTTATTTATCTTGATTTCTATGTTGGTACTTTCGATGTGTATTTACAACACGTTTCATATATTGCAATGTAACTACCTAACGTATTATGTAAATTAGTTATTATAAATCAGATGTCTCTTTCCCAACCGTGCCTATGATAATAATCTATAATAATATTAAATTGTCACTATAGTTGTCTAATAATCTAAATAATGTCACCTATAATCTATAATAATGTTGTCACCTATAATAATCTATAATAATGCTGTCACTAAAATAATCTATATTAACATTGTCACCTATTATAATCTATAATAATGTTGTCACCTATAATAATCTATAATAATGTTGTCACCTATAATAATCTATAACAATGTTGTCACCTATTATAATCTATAATAATGTTGTCACCTATAATAATCTATAATAATGTTGTCACCTATAATAATCTATAATAATGTTGTCACCTATAATAATCTATAATAATGTTGTCACCTATAATAATCTATAATAATGTTGTCACCTATAATAATCTATAATAATGTTGTCACCTATAATAATCTATAATAATGTTGTCACCTATAATAATCTATAATAATGTTGTCACCTATAATAATCTATAATAATGTTGTCACCTATAATAATCTATAATAATGTTGTCACCTATAATAATCTATAATAATGTTGTCACCTATAATAATCTATAATAATGCTGTCACCTATAATAATCTATAATAATGCCGTCACTATAATAATCTATAATAATATTGTCACCTATAATAATCTATAATAATATTGTTACCTATAATAATCTATAATAATATTACCTATAATAATCTATAATAATGCCGTCACCTATAATAATCTATAATAATATTGTTACCTATAATAATCTATAATAATATTGTCACCTATAATAATCTATAATAATATTGTTACCTATAATAATCTATAATAATATTGTTACCTATAATAATCTATAATAATGTTGTTACCTATAATAATCTATAATAATATTGTTACCTATATTAATCTATAATAATGTTGTTACCTATAATCTATAATAATGTGTACCTATAATAATCTATAATAATGTTGTCACCTATAATAATCTATAATAATTGGTCACCTATATAATCTATAATAATGTTGTCACCTATAATAATCTATAATAATGTTGTCACCTATAATAATCTATAATAATGCTGTCACCTATAATAATCTATAATAATGCCGTCACTATAATAATCTATAATAATATTGTCACCTATAATAATCTATAATAATATTGTTACCTATAATAATCTATAATAATATTGTTACCTATAATAATCTATAATAATGTTGTTACCTATAATAATCTATAATAATATTGTTACCTATAATAATCTATAATAATATTGTTACCTATAATAATCTATAATAATATTGTTACCTATAATAATCTATAATAATAATCTATAATATTGTTACCTATAATAATCTATAATAATATTGTTACCTATAATAATCTATAATAATATTGTTACCTATAATAATCTATAATAATGTTGTTACCTATAATAATCTATAATAATGCCGTCACCTATGATAGTCTATAATAATGCCGTCACCTATGATAGTCTATAATAATGCCGTCACCTATGATAGTCTATAATAATGCCGTCACCTATGATAGTCTATAATAATGCCGTCACCTATGATAGTCTATAATAATGCCGTCACCTATGATAGTCTATAATAATGCCGTCACCTATGATAGTCTATAATAATGCCGTCACCTATGATAGTCTATAATAATGCCGTCACCTATGATAGTCTATAATAATGCCGTCACCTATGATAGTCTATAATAATGCCGTCACCTATGATAGTCTATAATAATGCCGTCACCTATGATAGTCTATAATAATGCCGTCACCTATGATAGTCTATAATAATGCCGTCACCTATGATAGTCTATAATAATGCCGTCCTATGATAGTCTATAATAATGCCGTCACCTATGATAGTCTAATAATGCCGTCACCTATGATAGTCTATAATAATGCCGTCACCTATGATAGTCTATAATAATGCCGTCACCTATGATAGTCTATAATAATGCCGTCACCTATGATAGTCTATAATAATGCCGTCACCTATGATAGTCTATAATAATGCCGTCACCTATGATAGTCTATAATAATGCCGTCACCTATGATAGTCTATAATAATGCCGTCACCTATGATAGTCTATAATAATGCCGTCACCTATGATAGTCTATAATAATGCCGTCACCTATGATAGTCTATAATAATGCCGTCACCTATGATAGTCTATAATAATGCCGTCACCTATGATAGTCTATAATAATGCCGTCACCTATGATAGTCTAAGGTCAATATAGTCACCGATACCAGTGCAAAATAGTTCTCAAAATATTGCATTGAAAGAAGTTGCGGATTTAACCCCTTCTGTACCGGCGACGTCTTTTTAATGTCATTGTTGCTATATTTAGACTCCTTTGTGCAGTATAAGAAGGATCTGTGGTAGTAAATAGGGTTAAGTGAGATGTATCGAAGCCTGTTAATTGTTGGAGGCCCTTTCTAAACTGAAATACAAGTCTAATAGTAACCAAAATATCCAGTAGTTAAAAGGACGTCGCCGGTACAGATGGGATTAAAGTTGCCGGAATACTCCCTGTGGTGTGATACCGCCCTAAGCTAATTCCGGCTACAATTAACACCCAAAGCTACAATCAAAGGTCTTGCTGAGGGACATTTAGCTTCAATTTACACGGGTTAACGAGCTAAAAGGTTACTGGTGTATACAGTATATGAACGACTGGGTCAAACGATAGGACAACAGTGTCATTTTTCTCAACAAAACAAGATGCGGGTGAACGAAATAATATATAAAATATTAAGTGAACTGTGTAAAACAAAATTAATAAACATAAATATACAGGACAGAGAGAGAGAGAGAGAGAGAGAGAGAGAGAGAGAGAGTATGAGGATGGGGAAGGAGGAGGAGGAGGAGGAGGAGGGAGGAGGAGGAAGAAGAAGGAAGAGGAGGAGGAAGGAGAATGATGAGGAGGAGAAGGAAGGAGTATGAGAAGGAAAAGAGGAGGAGGAAGGAGGAAGAGAGAAGGAGGGAGGAAGAAGAGGGTGAAGGAGGAAGGAGGAAAGAGAGAAGGAAGATGAGGAGTATGGAGGAAGAGGGTGAAGGAGGAAGGAGAGAGAGAGAAGGAGGAGGAAGGAAGAAGAGGGGGAAGGAGAGGAAGAAGAGAGTGAAGGAGGAGGAAGGAGTGAGAGAAGGAGGAAGAAGAGTGTGAAGGACGAGGAAGAGATTGAATAAAGAGGAAGGAGAGAGAGAAAAGGAGGAAAAGGGTTAAGGAGGGAGGAAGAAAAGAGTGAAGGAGGGAGGAAGAAAAGAGTGAAGGAGGAGGAGGAAGGAGAGAGAGAAGAAAGAGGAGGAGGAAGGAGGAAGACGGTGAAGGGGGAGGAAGAAGAGAGTGCAGGAGAGGAGGAGGAGGAGGGAGGAAGAGGGTGAAGAAGAGGTTGAAGGAGGAGGGAGGGGGTTAAAGACAGGATTAAGGAGGGTGGCAACGGAATATGGAATGAACGCTAAGACAAAGGGAAGGAGGAAAGAAGGAATGAAAAGAAGAAGGAAAGAATTTAGGAAGTAAGGACAAACAGAAGGAAGGAATAAAGAGAAGAAGGAAGGAATGAAAAGTAGAAGGAAGGACAAGAAGAAGGAAGGAAGGAAGAGAAGAAGGAAGGAATGAAAAGTAGAAGGAAGGACAAGAAGAAGGAAGGAATGAAGAGAAGAAGGATGGAAGGACAAGAAGAAGGAAGAAATGAAGAAAAGAAGGAAGGACAAGAAGAAGGAAGGAAGGAATGAAGAGACTAAGTAAAGAATGAAGAGAAGAAGGAAGGAATGAAGAGAAGAAGGAAGGAATTAAAGAGAAGAAGGAAGGAATTAAGAGAAGAAGGAAGGAATGAAGAGAAGAAGGAAGGAATGAAGAGAAGAAGGAAGGAATGAAGAGAAGAAGGAAGGAATGAAGAGAAGGAAGGAATTATGAGAAGGAAGGAATGAAGAGAAGAAGGAAGGAATGAAGAGAAGGAAGGAATAAGAAGAAGGAAGGAATGAAGAGATTAAGGAAGAAATGGAGAAAAAAAAGAAGGAATGAAGAAAAAGGAATGCAGAGAAGGAAGGAACGATGAGAAGAAAAGAATTATGAAAAGGAAAGGATGAAGAGAAAATGAAGTAATAAAGAGAAGGAAGTAGAAATGAAAAGAGGGATTTAATTTAATCGAATGTTTGTATTTAGCCAATACGTAGGTTCATAGAGTATAATACAATATATATATAATATATATATATATATATATATATATATATATAACATACCCCAAGAGTTCGTTTTTGTTATGGCTGAGCCTTTCGAGAACACGGTAACTATCCTAATAGAAAATGCAGAGCGAAGTAAGAGCAGGAGGAAGGAATGAAGATAATCAGGAAGAGAACAAGAGAATAAGGAAAGAATTAAGAAAATTAATGAATGCACAGAATAAGGAATTAATGAAGATAATGAACGAATTAATGAATGAAGAAAATGAAAGCATAAATACAATAAGGAATGCATTAAGAGGAGGAGGAAGGGAGGAATAGCAGAAAGAAGGAGTGAAGAGCAAAAAGATAGAATGAAGAAACAATATAGAATTAACGAGCAGGAGGAATGCAGAAAACAGATGAATAAGGAGACAATTAAGAACGCACTAACACATAGAAAACACACAATGGAAAATAAACGAAGGATAAAGAATTACATCAAGAAACAAAATTGCAAGACGTCAAGAGAGGCCAATACTGAAGGAGAAGAAGGAAGAAAACAAGACTGAAGGAAGAGGACACTACAAGAATGAAGAACACGAGACTGAAGGAGAATATGGAAGAACACAATACAAGAAGAAGGGAGAACACGAGACTGAAGGTGGATACAGAAAAACACATTACAAGAATGAAGAACACGATACTGAAGGAAGAACACACTACAAGATGGAAGAACACGAGACTGAAGGAAGAACACACTACAAGAGGAAGGGAGAACATGAGACTGTAGGAACATAAAGAAGACCACACTACAAGAAGGAAGAACTTGAGGCTGAAGAAGATTAAGGAAGAACACACTACAAGAAGGAAGAACTTGAAACTGAAGGAGAATAAGGAAGAACAAACTACAAGAAAAAGGGATAACACAAGACTGAAGGTGGATAAGGAAGAATACACTACAAGAAGGAAGAACACGAGACTGAAGGTGGATAAGAAGAACACACTACAAGAAGGAAGAACACGAGACTGAACAAAGTTAATGAAGAACACTACAAGAAGGAAGCACACGAAACTGAAGGTGGATAAGGAAGAACACACTACAAGGAAAAACACAAGACTGAAGGAAAATAAGGAAGAACACACTCCAAGAAGGAAGAACACAAGACTGAAGGAGAATAAGGAAAAACACACTACAAGAAGGAAGAACACAAAACTGAAGGAGAATAAGGAAGAACACACTACAAGAAGGAAGAACACAAGACTGAAGGTGGATAAGGAAGAACACACTACAAGAAGGAAGAACACGAGACTGGAGAACGATAAAGAAGAACCCAAAAAGAAGACGAAAGGAGAAGACGAAAGAACACACCAAGAGAATAACGAAGAACATAAGATTAAAGGAGAATAAGGAAGAAAACCCAAAAAGGAGAAGACATAAGAAAACGAGACTGAAGGAGGAGGACACACCACTAGAAGAAGGAAGAACACGAACTGAATGTGAAATAGGAGACCAAAATATGAAAGGGAGGAAGGAAAAACACGACACCGAAGGGGGAATTAACAAAATATGAGAGGGAGGAAGGAAAAACACGACACCACACCGAAAGAGGAATTAACACAAACAAACCAGGAAGAACACGACGTTAAAGAGGAGAGAATGTAAGGGGAAAAAACCCACACGACTGAATGTTAAAAAGAAAAAAACAGAAAATAGACACTGAAGAAGATGTAAAGTATGCATATCAATAAAGCAAAGATATAAAAAAGTATAAAACAGTATAACAAGTATAAAAACAATATAACAAACATATATAAATATAACAAACACATAAAACGTATACAAAACACATACAAAGATATAGAAAAGATATAAACACGTAAACAAATATATACAAATATATAAAATTCTACAACATTTTTTAAAAGTATACATCATAGGGTATAGCGAGAGTGATTTAGCTTTCCATCCTTTCATTAGATCAGGTTTATCACTACCAAAAAAACTCTATGAGGGTATATTGTGGACACTTTAATTACTTTTTGATACCTTCATTAAGGGAGCCCACCTCGCTTATTTTCTCCTTCTCTCTCTCTCTCTCTTTGGCTTGTATCCATTCGGGCCCATTCAGCTTACTGTTTTAAGACGTTTAACCCCATCAAGGTGTCAATATTTTCCTGGCGAGCGGTAGCAAGCCAGCTTATATATATTTTTGTTTTGACAGCAAGCTAAATTTGTACATTTTTCGATAGAAAATGGTCTCCGGCGAAGCCGGATTTCTCCATACAATGCTGACTCGCTATCGCTCGCCAGGAAGAAATTGATACCGGGATGGTGATACAAGCCAGAGAAAGAGAGAAAAGGAGAGAAAGATAAAAAAGCGAGACTTAACATTGACAAAGAAATGGCAGGGAAGGTCTTAACATCGACAAACTAATGTGGCGGACGTCGTAAAATCTCTAACTAATAAGGCTTAACATGAGGGAGAAAGGGTTGTGAGGTAACCGTTCGTCTCTCGATCTACTGAGGAACTGAACTAAGATCCTCTCGGTTGTGAGCTGAGCGCCCCAACTAATCACCACCAGATACCCTGGAGTGACTGGTTAGATTATAGTACTCTATATGATACGTTGAACAATAAACAATTCCTGAGAGAGAGAGAGAGAGAGAGAGAGAGAGAGAGAGAGAGAGAGAGAGAGAGAGAGAGAGAGAGAGAGAGAGAGAGAGAGTGAGCTACATAGAGCTACATAGATCCACAGACCACACAGACCTCAAGGTCCTTACTAGGCAGTCTGGCCTTACAAACTATAATATGCATATATGCATATATACACATACACATACACATACATACATATACATATATATATACATATATACACACAGCTACACATACACTACATACATACACAGTCATACATACAGTATATATATACATACTGTACAGTGCACACACATACATATACATACATTTTTTTTTTTTTTTTTTTCATATCACCCAGCCCTCTGCAGATAGAGGTCAAGCCTTCCCTTGAAGGCGTTTATTGTGTCGCTCTCCACCACTCTCGCTGGTAGTTTATTCCACTCTGTCGCCACACTGTAGGTGAAGAAACTCTTTGTGACATCTAGGTTTGCCTTTTTGGTTTTTAATTTCATTCCATTTCCGCGAGTTTGATTAGTATTGTTTAATGTGAATAGTGCATTTACATCGACTTTGTCGAAACCTTTTAGTATCTTAAAGCACTCAATAAGCTGACCCCTCAACCTCCTCTTTTTTAATGAGAACAGGTTCAATCGTTTAAGTCTTTCTTCATATGGTTTATTTCTTAATGAGGGTATCATCTTCGTCGCTCTACGCTGTACTGACTCGAGTCTTACAATGTCCTTGATCAGATAAGGTGACCAGAACTGCACACCATATTCAAGGTGGGGCCTCACCATACTTTTGAACAGTGGCACTATTACGTTTTCATGTTTATATGTAAATTTTCGTTTAATAAAGCCCAATGCTATGTTTGCCTTATTTGCAGCTGCTATACATTGGTCGGAAGTGTTTAGGTTTTCAGATATTAGTACCCCTAGGTCTTTTACTACCGTTGCGGTTTTTATTTGTTTGCCATTCATTTCGTATTTGTATTTCATATTTCTGCTACCAACCTGCAGCACCTGACATTTATCGACATTGAAGGGCATCTGCCATTTTTTCGACCACTCTGATATCTTGTTTAAATCAGATTGCAACGCATTTCTATCATCTTCGTTCAGGACTGTATTTCCTATTTTTGTATCGTCGGCGAATTTGGAAATGGTGTTGTTTACCCCTACATCGATATCGTTAATGTAAATGAGAAACAGGACCGGTCCAAGGACTGAACCCTGTGGAACTCCACTAGTGACAGGCTCCCACTCCGATTCCACTCCATTTATCACCACTCTCTGTCTTCTGAGAGAGAGAAAGAGAGAGAGAGAGAGAGAGAGAGAGAGAGAGAGAGAGAGAGAGAGAGAGAGAGAGAGAGAGAGAGAGAGAGAGAGAGAGAGAGAGAGAGAGACTTGTACCAGACGCTGAATGGCAAAATATTTTCCGCTTCTCTGAAGACGAAAAATTTACCTCACTTTTAACTCACTCTCACTCTCTCTCTCTCTATTACAGTACATTCAAAGATAAATTAGTAACCAATACGCGAATCACAATCATACTTCCAGTACACAGGGTGTCCCGCGAGTATTGTCAGATACTTCCAGGGGTGAAAGATTAAGTAATTCTAAGTCAATATCATACAATATATATATATATATATATATATATATATATATATATATATATATATATATATACATACATATATACTGTATATATATATATATATATATATATATACAGAATATTTGGGGCATTGTTTTGCAGGTATGGGCCCTTAAAGCCGGCTTTTTGGCGTTTTTCGTATTTTTTTACCCCGTTTTTCTTCAATAAGAAGAGGATAGGGAAAACAACTAAGAAGTGTATTATGAAACATAGTATTAATAATACTTCAAACTGACTCTAAATAATTTACACTATCGTTCTTCATATTCCCTTGGCATTGAGTTGAATATTAGAAGACTCACATGAAACCGAATTATAAACTCATCATCACGGAAAGAAAAAAAAAAAAGAGCTACAGAGGATTTGTTGGAGTTTTCATGGAGTATTGATACCATGCACCATCATCCAGCATTTAGCATTTTCGGTATCAATTTTCCTTACATGGAAAATGGGTTAAAACCGACGACAAACGTACAAATTCACTCGCCGGGAAGTTTTATGTATTTTGTCATGTTCGTCCCTTGTTGGTACGATAAATTAACTGTCTTTGTCCATGATGATGCGTTGAATATACAATTTTGTGTTCCATTTATAACATTCGACTCATCGTCACAGGAAAATTAAGAAACCTACAAAGAATGTGTTAGTGTCTCTATGAATAATTGATACTATGCTCTATCATTCACTACTGAATTACTATTTTATGCAATTTCATTTGAGGGAATATTGCTTTAAAAACGACGAAACGCGCACACATTTAAACATTAATGGACCATAACTTCAAAAGAATGCCATCAAAAGCCTATGAGTATAGATTTTTTATTTTTTATTTTTTTACTCATAATGACAATCTGGAAGTATTAAACTCGCGGGACAGCTTGTATAGTATATTTCCAATTATTATTTATTTGAAGAGATTTACACATTCTCTCTCTCTCTCTCTCTCTCTCTCTCTCTCTCTCTCTCTCTCTCCCTAGCCATTCAGCAGCCAGGGTTCCTCTCATGCTCAATCTAGTTTTTGAAAAGCTTGATTGATATATTGGACGGGCGATGAGACAGAGAGAGAGAGAGAGAGAGAGAGAGAGAGAGAGAGAGAGAGTGTGAGAGGTATAGAATATGAGTATGTGAGTGAACGAGTGGTATATAATATGAGTGTGTGTGTGTGTGTGTGTGTGTGTGTGTGTGTGTGTATTATAGAGGTACATACTCATTATAATAATCTTCAGGCTCTAAGGTATATGGCTGGTAGAATGGTTTTGAACACACACACACACACACACACACACACACACACACACACACACACACACACACACACACACACACACACACACACACACACACACACACACACACACACACACACACACACACACACACACACACACACACACACACACACACACACACACACAAGCCGTCATGTATACCTTACCTCAGAATAGTAAATACAACAGGATAAAGGTAAACAAGTAAACCTGTACAAAGAATTATATACATTATGTACAATTGAGAGATGAGTATACCCGGGAAGACATTGTAATGAAATAATGTGAGTCAATGAGGAAATTTACCAACTTTATACAAAAGTAAGGTAGCGTGTTTTGTCTGGATGCAACATTAAATGGGTATAGATATAATATTCTAAACTCGTGACGTTCTTGAGTTTTAATGATATGCTGTATATACACTCGGCAAGAATTAAATAAAGAGTGTGATGTATAATTATTGAGAGATAGCGAAGAAGGGCTTGTATAAAGCCGGTGTCACACGAGCGATTTTTTCGTCAATTTTTACGGGCAATTGTTGTCTGGTAGCTTCATAATACAAGTTCCATGAGAATTAAACAATCTAACATAATCTAACTTCGATCTAGTTTCCGATTCCAATGAAAAAATATCCCTAAATATCACCAGAAAAAACTTGCTCATGGAAAATTGACTGAAATAGCGTTCGTGTGACAGCGGCTTAAGACAGAAATGGAATTTAGTACTTCAGTGTCCTTGGGGATGCCGGATCGCCTGTTATAGAGTTTCCTCTTCTTATTTTCTTTGGATGGCGACCGGGACCTTTTCTTCTAATGCTTGGACTTCTTATTATTATCATTCGAACTTGAAGATAGATAATGGTTTGCACCGAGATGCTCAGACACTTTGGTTTCCAGAAGATCCTCAGTGCACTTTTTACGCGCTGTTGTCATGATGGCTGCAATGTGAGTTAGGGGTCCTCCTTTCTTTACTTTTGGGATACCACATACACATGAGAGAGAGAGAGACGAGACGAGACGAGACGAGACGAGACGAGACGAGACGAGACGAGACGAGACGAGACGAGACGAGACGAGACGAGACGAGACGAGACGAGACGAGAAAGGAAGTACAGAGAAGAAGAGAAGAGCAATAAATAGACCGAGACCAAGAGAAGAAGCCACACCAAAAATGTACGATTGACAAGACGGACGACTGAAGGAGGGAACAAGACACTGGAGATCCTGAAGTAAGGGAGAGGGGCCATCTGCATCTTTGGACGCCATTGTGGTACCTTGATTATCAAAGAGCAAGGTTTAATTTGAGCTTGGACCAAGAAATTTGTATATCCAATGGCCAAACTGTATATATCCTGTACCAATATCCCAAATGTGTAGTATGGGCATGGATAAATTTGAGTGTAAACAAAGGAAAATATCCCCAATGTCACCAAGATGGAGGAGGCTGGCTGATCTCGGTTGCTACAGGATCTCTACCAGGAACGACCGGAGTTAATCGGACAGCAATAATGACAAGAATGATCACCCACATTCACTAGAGTTTGGTATGCGCGGTGGTTTTGTCAAGAATGATCGCTAAATTCCTATTATCTGAGAATTTGTCGTTAGTTCATGTAATTGTCTGAGCCGTTCTGTAAAGCTTAAGGGGACAGTGACTGCTTTTTGGCCAATTAATTAAATTATTAATTTATTTTATAGCTTCCTTGCTAGACATCCCTCAAACATAGAAAAAATGATCCCCTAGATAAATTCGTACATTTTTCGGTAGAAAAATTTCCCGGCCGAAGGCCGATTCCTCTTATAATTAATTACAGGCTCGCTATTGCTCGCCAGGAAAAATCGACACATAAATGGCACGATAGGTTTTAAAATTGACAACGAAAATGGGACGAAAGGTCTTACAATCGCCAAACTAATGGGGCTAAACATGAGGAAGAAGGGAGACCAGAAAAACGGCCTGCCTCCCCTTAACAACTAATTTCGTGGTATCTGAAAGGTTAATCATTAACCCCTTCGGTACCGGTGACGAAATTATAACTTTTTTCTGGCTACTATTAGATGATTTTATTCTGTTCAAAAAGGGCCTCTAGCAATTAACAGGCCTTGAACTATCTCACTTAACCATTTTTACTACCTCAGATCCTTCTTAAACTGCACAAAATCGTCTAAATATAGCACGAATACAATACAAAATAGACGTCACCGGTACAGAACGGATTAATCCATATATTTGTGTCATTGGCTTTGTCGATAATGATGACTCACTTCGTAATATTAGTGAAGTTATCGATAATCCATCAGTAGTAATGACATTAATATAACAACATTTAAAGTTCCAAACAGTAAGAATGATATGAATAATTATGATGCCAAACCACATTGTTAATCCAATAAAGGAGGGGGTCAAGGAATACTTCAATAAAGGAGGGGGTCAAGGAATACTCCAATAAAGGAGGGGGTCAAGGAATACTTCAATAAAGGAGGGGGTCAAGGAATACTTCAATAAAGGAGGGGGTCAAGGAATACTCCAATAAAGGAGGGGGTCAAGGAATACTCCAATAAAGGAGGGGGTCAAGGAATACTCCAATAAAGGAGGGGGTCAAGGAATACTCCAATAAAGGAGGGGGTCAAGGAATACTCCAATAAAGGAGGGGGTCAAGGAATACTCCAATAAAGGAGGGGGTCAAGGAATACTCCAATAAAGGAGGGGGTCAAGGAATACTTCAATAAAGGAGGGGGTCAAGGAATACTTCAATAAAGGAGGGGGTCAAGGAATACTCCAATAAAGGAGGGGGTCAAGGAATACTCCAATAAAGGAGGGGGTCAAGGAATACTCCAATAAAGGAGGGGGTCAAGGAATACTTCAATAAAGGAGGGGGTCAAGGAATACTTCAATAAAGGAGGGGGTCAAGGAATACTCCAATAAAGGAGGGGGTCAAGGAATACTCCAATAAAGGAGGGGGTCAAGGAATACTCCAATAAAGGAGGGGGTCAAGGAATACTTCAATAAAGGAGGGGGTCAAGGAATACTTCAATAAAAAGAGAACACAGTATTTATACAATATCAGATTAACCCTGTCTGGTGCAGGGCGGGTCTTTCTGGAATCCGCCATGTTTCACCTTAAGAAGTTTCACCTCATTAGTTCGGCGATTATAGGACACTTCACCCCATTCACATATCGATTATTTCAGGGCAGGCAATAGCGAGCCTGCAACTGAGGAGAAACTAATTATCATATTTAGCTTTTAGGGTGTCTGGGCGGCCCCATATTTTGTATATATATATATTTTTACTATTATTATTATATACCGGTATATATATATTTTTTTTTTATTTTTTTTTTCCTTTTTTTTTTTACTTTCAAGAGGGTCTGGGGAGATGGTTTACTTAGTCTACGGAGCAAACTCAAATATAAATTGCTCGAAAATGGCAACAGCAACCAAAACCCTAAATAATAATATAACAAAATATCATGATAACCCCCAATAGTGTTTAAGAACGAGGGAATAATAAAGTAGAATTAAAGAGCAATATATAGAATGATAAGAGAGGACAGAAGAGCGTAATAAAGACAGACACAATAGAGTAGAATTAAAGAGAAATATAAAGAATGATAAGAGAGGAAAGAAGAGAATAATAAATACAACACATTAAAGTAGGAATAAAAGAGCAATATAAAGAATGATAAGAGAGGAAAGAAGAGAATAATAAATACAACACATTAAAGTAGGAATAAAAGAGCAATATAAAGAATGATAAGAGAGGAAAGAAGATAATAATAAATACAACACATTAAAGTAGGAATAAAAGAGCAATATAAAGAATGATAAGAGAGGAAAGAAGAGAATAATAAATACAACACATTAAAGTAGGAATAAAAGAGCAATATAAAGAATGATAAGAGAGGAAAGAAGAGAGTAATAAAGACAAACACAATTAAGTAAGAATAAAAGAGCAATATAAAGAATGATAAGAGAGGAAGGAAGAGCGTAATAAAGACAAACATAATAAAGTAGGAATATATTAACATGATATAGAATGATAAGAAAGGAAATAAAATAGTAATAAAGACAAACACAATAAAGTGAGAATAAAAGAGCAATATAAAGAATGATAGGAGAGGAAAGAAGAGCGTAATCAAGAGTGTAATGAAACACATAATAAAGTAAGAATAAAAGGGCAATATAAAGGAGAATAGCGGAGGGAGGAAAAAGAGTAATAAAACACATAATATAGTAAGGTAAAATGGGTAATATAAGGAAGAATACGGGAGGGAGGAAAAAGAGTAATAAAACACATAATATAGTAAGGTAAAGTGGGTAATATAAGGAAGAATACGGGAGGGAGGAAAAAAGAGTAATAAAACACATAATATAGTAAGGTAAAATGGGTAATATAAGGAAGAATAAAGGAGGGAGGAAAAAGAGTAATAAAACGCATAATATAGTAAGATAAAATGGGTAATATAAGGAAGAATACGGGAGGGAGGAAAAAGAGTAATAAAACACATAATATAGTAAGGTAAAATGGGTAATATAAGGAAGAATACGGGAGGGAGAAAAAGAGCAATAAAACACATAATAAAGTAACGTAAAATGGGTAATATAAGGAAGAATACGGGAGGGAGGAAAAGAGCAATAAAACACATAATAAAGTAGGGTAAAATGGGTAATATAAGGAAGAATACGGGAGGGAGGAAAAGAGCAATAAAACACATAATATAGTAAGGTAAAATGGGTAATATAAGGAAGAATACGGGAGGGAGGAAAAGAGCAATAAAACACATAATAAAGTAAGAATTAATGGGCAGCTTAAGGAAGAACAGGGGAGGGAAGAAAATGGAGTAAAATATATAGAATAGTATAAGTATAAGTTTTGGCCCCAATTCTGTTCCTCATTCATATCAATGATCTCATATCTACCACTCATAATCCAATACATTCCTACGCAGATGACTCAACACTCCACAGTTCCTTCACATTTACCAATTCTTTCACCCAACCCGATCTTATAAATTCAAAAATAAACACTGGAATTTCTCTGAACCAGGACCTTTCTAGAATTAATGGATGGGGACAAAAGAATCTAGTTTCCTTTAATGCACAGAAAACCAAGTACATTCAATTTTCTAACCGACAGAATCTCACTGACTCCCATATATTTTGTAATGATGTAAATATTCCCACTTCCCCTAGTATTGACATTCTCGATGTAACATTAACTACTAACTTGAGCTGGACACATTATGTTAGAAGCATTGCTAAGAATGCCTCTAAAAAACTGGGACTCCTGTACAGAGTTCGAGAATTCTTCACTGACGAGCAGTTGGCCGTGATATATAAGTCATGTGCGTTCTCAGATGGATTACTGTTCACCTCTGTGGGGTGGAAGTGGAGTGGTTGCATTGAGGCAGTTGGACAAAATTCAAAATAAAGCTATTAGATTAATCAATAACCCTGCAATCACACAGGACCTTCCTACATTATCCATACGAAGAAACGTTGCATCCCTTGCATTATTCTACAGATATTTTCACAGCAATTGTTCCGAGGAACTTGCTTCAATTGTGCCGCCTCTCCACATCTTTCCCCGTAGAACTAGGGCAGCTGAGAGCGCCCATGAATTTACACTTTCTCCTCCACAATGCAGAACTTCTGCTTATCAGAATTCATTTATCCCCAGAGCTACTACTCTTTGGAATTCACTTCCCTCGAATTGCTTTCCACAAACTTACAATCTACAAATGTTTAAATCCAGTTGTTACAAACATTTTATGAATGGAGGATGCCTTTAGGCACATGGACTTTTTTGTTTTATCTGTGTTTTTCCTTCCTCCGTTCATTGTCTCTTAAACAAAATAAAAAAATAAAAAATAAGAATAAATGAAGAAAATGGGGAAGAATAAGGAAAGACAGAACATAAGAATAAATAATTAAAACAAACAATAAAGTAAATTTTTATTAAGTAGGAATAAAATCAAGGTCACCAGGAGATAAAGCAAGAGCAAGAAGTGATACAATAAAGTAAAGATAAAGACGTAAACTCTAATAAACGAGAGGGATAACGGGATAATAGGATAAAGAAGTAATATAATTTAGAAATACCATATTATAAAAGGCTGTAAATAATATAACCAAGTATATCTATAATATATGATGATAAGAAAGGGGCTAAGAATAATGGAATACAATAACTAATATAACTAAGAATATATATATATATATATATATATATATATATATATATATATATATATATATATATAATAATAATAAAGTAGACGTGCCGTTTTGTCCCAAATCAAAACGGCATAGCCTACCCAACTCTGCGATGGGATACCATCATCACTACTAATACCATCATCAATCACAATCAACATAATCACTACTACTGCCATCATCACTACAACTGCCACAATCATCACGAGTACTGTCATCATCACCATTACTATGATCATAATCACTACTACAATTACAATCATCACTACTACTCTCACCATCATCACTGTCCATGGTCACTAGCATCTTAATCACTACTATCATCATTGATACTACAACTATCAACCATCATTACTAATACCATCACCACCATCTTACAATCATCATTACTACTGTTAACATCATCACTACTACTATAACCATCATCATTACTACTGTCACAAATATTACCATCATTTATCCTACTGTCACCATCATCTCTACTACTGCCATCATCACCATTACTATGATCTTCATCACCACAACTATTGTCATCATCACTACAAATTTCACCATCCTCACTACTACTCACCATCGTCACTACCATCATCACTACTGACATTATTGTCACTACAACTATCATAAAGTAGACGTGCTGTTTTGCCCAAAATCAAAACGGCATACCCAACTCAGCGATGTGTTACCATCATAACAAGTATTACCATCATCAATCATACTATCACCATCATCACTACTACTGCCATATCCACTACAACTCCACCATCAGCACTACTACTGTCGTCATCATCACCATTACTATGATTATCATGACTACTACTATTACAATCATCACAACTACTCTCAACCATCATCACTACTACTGTCACCATCATAACTACTACTGTCACCATTGTTACTATTATAATCATCGTTACTACAACTATCACCATCATAACTACTATTATCACCATCATCTTACAATCATCATTACTAGTGTTAACATCATCACTACTACTGTCACCATCATCACAACTGTCATCATTATAACTACAACTATCACCATAATCACTACTATTATCACCATCATTACTACTATCACCATCATCCTTACTACTATTACCATCACTATCATCAGCACTACTACTTTTACCATCATCACTACAACTTTCACCATAATCACTACTACTCACCATCTTTACTACTACTGTCACCATCGTCACTACCATCATCACTACTGTCATCATTATCACTACAACTATAATAATTACTTGTCACCATCATTACGTACTACTATTATGACCAACATCACTACTACTAGTACTGTCACCATCATAATTATCTACTAGTCATCATCACTACTGTAATCATAATTATTACAATTACAACCATCATCACTACTATTATCACCATCATCACTACTATCACCACCAATCCCACTATTACTATTTTTTTATACCATCACTTCTAATGTCAACTAAACTAACTTAACCTAGCAAATGCAGAGCGAGATGTTTTCTCCCCCAGCAATGATCGCGTTCTGTGTGTGTGCAAACACACACACAGAACACCATCATCATTGCTGGGTAGGGGGGGGGGGGGGATAAAATCATATTTTAGATCTAAAATCATAACTATTGCACACATTCAAAAACAAATTTTTGACTGACGTTCGCATTCACCCAACAAATGTTCATGTGAAATTTGGTGAAAATCCGTCCAACGGTCTAGGAGTTTCGGGACAGACGGACGACGACGACAGATATTTTTTTTCCGGTGGGGGGGGGGGGAGGGGATACCAGAATATTGTTGACAGAAGCTAATAAATACAGCTAAAATCTTTTGTGGTTACCTTGAGCAGAGGAATGCTCAGATACAGCTAGCTGGTTGTGGCATTTCTTGTTGACATTTAGATTAAAGAATATCTCGCTACAAGTTTCTCATAGCATTCCTCTGCTCACAGTAACCACGAAAGATTTTAGCTGCCATCCTCACTATAACTGCACTATCATCACTACTACTGTAATCATCACCATTACTATGATCATCACTACTACTATCAGTGATATCCCTACACCATCGCCGATTCAGATTGATAATTCAGATGTTCTAAGCAATATCACTGTTACAGAGAGAGAAGTATTGAATTGTTTAGATAAACTCAAGGTAAATAAAACGCCAGGACCTGATACAATCTCGCCTAGAGTTCTAAAGGAAGCTAAGAATGAGCTCTCCAAACCACTGACATTACTATTCAATAAATCCTTGCAGTCTGGAACTATGCCTGATCAGTGGAAGCTAGCCAACGTAACACCGATATTCAAAAAAAGGCAGCAAATCCCTACCCAGTAACTATCGTCCAATTAGCTTAACCTCAAGTTGTATGTAAAATGCTAGAAACGGTCATACGAGACAGACTCGTAAATCACTTAGAGGAAATAACATACTTAAAGATACTCAACACGGCTTTCGTAAAAAACGTTCATGTTTAACAAACCTCTTAGACTTCTTCCACGATATCCTCAACCTCTACGATGAGAGTAAAGCTGTAGATATTATATATCTTGATTTTCAAAAGGCCTTTGACAAAGTTCCCCACAAACGTTTACTGCTAAAACTAAAAGCGCATGGAATACAAGACGGTGTGTTGAAATGGATAGAAAATTGGCTCAGCAACAGAAAGCAAAGGGTAGTCATAAACGGTAAGGCATCTAAATGGACCAATGTAAGTAGCGGGGTACCCCAGGGATCGGTACTAGGACCAATTCTCTTTCTAATTTACATCAACGACATAGATGAGGGTCTCGCCTGCACAATCTCAAAATTTGCTGACGATACAAAAATTGCAAATAGCGTACTCTCAAAAGAACAAGTTGACGATATGCAACACAATCTAGATAAATTGTCATGTTGGGCCCAAATTTGGCAAATGAGTTTCAATGCGGATAAATGTAAAGTACTACATGTCGGATACCTAAATGAGAAAGCAAACTATTCGATGAATGGCACTCAGCTTAAGAATGTAAACAGAGAAACTGATCTGGGAGTAACAATATCGAGTAACCTAAAACCGAGTCAACAATGTTCAGAAGTTGTTAAGAAGGCAAACAAAATAATTGGCTTTATAGGCAGGTCATTTGAGCATAAATCCAAAGAAGTTATCCTAACCTTTTACAATTCCTTAGTCCGCCCTCTTCTGGAATACTGCGTTCAATCCTGGTGCCCTTATTACCAAAAAGATATAAACAAGCTAGAACGAGTTCAACGTAGAGTTACCAAAATGATACCTAGCCTAAAGAACAAACCATACGAAGAGCGTCTTAGAGAATTAAATCTATTTCCTTTAACCCAGCGCAGATTAAGAGGCGACTTAATTCAAGTGTTCAAAATCATCAAAGGCATCGACAATATGAACTGTAGTAAGTACTTCACTATCGACCAATCTAATTACACGCGGGGAAACGGTTGCAAAATTATTGGTAAATCTTTTAACTCGCACGAATCTAAGAATTTCTTCTTCAATCGAGTTGTCAACTTGTGGAATGGGCTTCCCCGAGACGTTATAGACTGCAGCACCGTTGATTCATTTAAATTCCGCCTAGACAAATATCTCGCATCAAACCCGCGACTGACTGCGTTTGTAAATGAATAACTTTATCCTCCCCTCAGTTACTAACCCATATGTCCCCTACTAACTTCCTAGTCCTGCCACGTTAGTGGCAGGGCAGTAGTTCCCTTTCCAATGTTCCCTTACCCACTCTAAACCACTGTTTGGACACTTGATCCTCAGTGTTTTGGAGGACAAGCAGCCTAGAAGGGTCACTAGATCTGTTGTTGCTTGATTTCCTTTGTACTCCTTTGTACTACTACTACTATCTGTAGACGTGCCGTTTGGCCCAAAATCAAAGCGGCATACCCAACTCTGCGATAGGTAATTACCATCATCACTACTAATACCATCATCAATCACAATCATCACTATTACTGCCATCATCACTATAACTGCCACAATCATCACTACTGTCATCATCACCATTAATATGATCATCATCACTACTACAATTACAATCATCACTACTACTCTCATCATCACTACTACTGTCACCATTGTCACTACCAACTTAATCACTACTATCATTGATACTACAACTATCAACCATCATTACTACTATCATCACCACAATCTTACAATCATCATTACTACTGTTAACATCATCACTACTACTATAACCATCATCATTACTACTGTCACAAGTATTACCATCATGTATCCTATCACCATCATCACTACTACTGCCATCATCACCATTACTATGATCTTCATCATCACTACAACTTTCACCATCATCACTACTAATCACCATCATCACTAATACTCACACCATCGTCACTACCATCATCACTACTGTCATCATTGTCACTACAACTATCATCATTACTTGTCACCATCATCACTACTACTAGTACTATCACCATCATATCTACTACTGTCATCATAATCACTACTATCATCATCATCAATACAACTACAACAATCATCACTACTATTATCACCATCATCACTACAATCACCATCAATCCCACTATTACTACCATCAATTCTAATGCCAACTAAACTAACTTAACCTAGCAAATGCAGAGCGAGATGTTTTCGCCCCCAGAACGAATGCGTTCTTAGTGTGTGAGCCCCTTCGGGGGGGAACCATATTTTGGACCTAAAATCATAACTATTGCATAAATTCAAAAAATCTTTTTTGACTGACGTTCGCATTCGCGCAACAAATGTTCGTATGAAATTTGGTGAAAATCCGTCCAATGGTCTAGGAGGAGTTCCGAGACAGACGGACGACGACGACGACAGATTTGTTTTTTGTGTGGTACCCACTATACGGGGGGCGATACCAAACTCTGCTTACACAGAGTTGATAATTACTTGTCACCATCATCACTACTATTATGACCATCATTACTACTACTAGTACTGTCATCATCATATCTACTACTGTCATCATCATCACTACTGTCATCATCATCAATACAACTACAACCATCATCACTACTATTATCACCATTATCACTACTATCACCATAAATCCAAATATTACTACCATCACTTCTGATGCCAACTAATCTAACTTAACCTAGCAAATGCGTAGCGAGATGTTTTCGCTCCCAGAACGCCATCATTGCTTGATGGGGGGGGGGTGGGGGTCCGGGAGGGTTGGGGGGAGGGGGTAAAACCATATTTTGGACCTAAAATCATAACTATTGCATAAATTCAAAAAATCTTTGTTGACTGACGTTCGCATTCACGCAACAAATGTTCGTGTGAAATTTGGTGAAAATCCGTCCAACGGTCTAGGAGGAGTTCCGAGACAGACGGACGACGACGACGACAGACATTTTATTTGTGTGGTACCCACTATACGGGGGGAGGGGCGATACCAAACTCTGCTTATGCAGAGTTGATAATAATAATAATAATAATAATAATAATAATAATAATAATAAAGTAGACGTGCCGTTTTGCCCAAAATCAAAACGGCATACCCAACTCTGCGATGGAGTTACCGTGTTAGTAATATTTTCATACTATTTGGTATGAAGATAGATCAGCACCCAGCTATCTATTACTTTCATTACAATACTTAATTATGATGCTGGCATACTTCTATAAAGTTTATTTCTAAAGACCTACCAATCTCACCTCCTCTTATAGTCTTACCCTCATAGTTTTTTATTTACGGATTTGATCAAATCTTTCAAAATTTGGGAATGGATTAAATGCAAGCCCTTCATAAGTTTTCGTTCTAGATGCTCCTACCAGAAGCAGACCACTTGCAAATTCTTTTTCTCCTGGGTTGAGGATGACCTTGTCACAAGTTGATCCTTGGAGCTTGTGGATGGATAGAGCATAACCAAGGATCAATGGAAGCATTACCCTTGAATAATGAACCTTATTAGTCATCCAATCTCACCTAACTGGACAGATGGGAACTGATTTTGGAATATGAGGTATATAAGAAGGGCCAATGTAATCTCTGAATGTAGCAATGACAGCAATGGGGAGAGATGTAGGTTTCACACTGTCATAAAAAAATTATGGAATGAACTACTCCAACTGCACCATTAGTTAGGCCTGCTTTAGTCCAGAGGTTGGATGTGAGTCTGAACACAGTTTTTCTGCTGAGGATGATATTACCTAATAGGCCACACGCTCGCTCTGATGACTCATTTGCGACTCCTTTAGGAAAGGTCTCGGCAAAAATTGGAGCAACAGGCTCACCATTGCCCATAACTTTACGAATGTTGTGCTCGATCATGTCCTTTTTAAGAGCACATGCATAGATACCATTCTCTAAGAAGTCATGCCTTTCATTAGGCGGCAATAAATCTATTGATCGTGCACGCCACTTAGTCCAATACACTATCCCACTATCTCCCCCATCATCACTACAACCATCATAACTATTATCACCATCAATCCCAGTATTACTACCATCACTTCTAATGCCAACTAAACTAACTTAACCTAGCAAATACGTAGAGAGATGATTTGGCCCTCCGAACAAATGCGTGCTTAGTGTGTGAGCCCCTTCGGGTCTCACACACTAAGAATGCCATCATTGCTGGGTGAGGGGGGGGGGGGGGGGGGATCCAGGATGGGAGCGGGGGTGGGGGGGGGGCTTGGTAAAACCATATTTTGGACCTAAAATCATAACTATTGCATAAATTCAAAAACATCTTTTTTGACTGACTTTTGCATTCACACAACAAATGTTTGTGTGAAATTTGGTGAAAATCCGTCCAACGGTCTAGGGGGAGTTCCGAGACAGACGGACGACGACGATGACAGACATTTTTTTCGTGTGGTACACACTATAGGGGGGGGGGGGGGGGGGGTTACCAAACTATGCTTACGCAGAGTTGATAAAGGAATGATATATTAAAGAATAGGATAAAGAGCAGGAAAAAGAAAAACTTTAAATAGGTGCAAATTAAGCCTAACTATGATAAATAATGTTATGAAGAGAGGGATAGAGAAGAGATAACATAGGAGTAACATAATAAAGAATGGAAGGAAGAGAGGGATAAAGTAAAAAGGTGTAAATAATATAATAAACAAACTAAATCCTAACAATAAAATATAGATAATGTTAGGAAGAGAGTGATACATAAGTGATAACAAAGGAGTAACATAATACAGAAATAAAGGAGAGATGGATGAAGTACAAAGCTGTAAATAATCTAATATATAAAATAAAGCCTAAAAATATAATACAGATAATGGGAGGAATAGATGGATAAATTAACCCCTTTAGTACCGATTTGTCCTTGACATTATAATCTGAATATCATTAGACGATTTTATTCCGCTTAGGGAGGACGTGTAGCAATTCAAAGGCTTCAAACTATATCGATTTTCCACTTTAACTACCACGGTTTTCTCATAAACTGCATAAAATCGTCTAAATATAGCTAGAATAACACAAAATACATCCTCGGTAAGGAAGGGGTTAAAGGTGTGTAAATAATATAATAAATACAATATATACGAACAATATAATATAATAAATACAATATAATAAATACAATATATACGAACAATATAATATAATAAATACAATATATACGAACAATATAATATAATAAATACAATATATACGAACAATATAATATAATATAATATATACGAACAATATAATATAATATACAATATATACGAACAATATAATTAATAAATACAATATACGAACAATATAATAAATATATATATATACGAACAATATAATATAATAAATACAATATATACGAACAATATAATATAATAAATACAATATATACGAACAATATAATATAATAAATACAATATATACGAACAATATAATATAATAAATACAATATATACGAACAATATAATATAATAAATACAATAATACGAACAATATAATAAATACAATATATACGAACAATATAATATAATAAATACAATATATACGAACAATATAATATAGATAATGTTAGGAAGAGACGGAGAAAGAAGTTATAACAAAGGACTAACAAAAAGAAAGAGAGGAAGAGATGGATAAATTCAAGTGGTGTAAATAACTAATAAACAAAATAGAGCCTAACAATATAATATAAATAATGGGAGGAACAGGTGGATAAATGACAGGGGTATAAATAATATAATAAATAAAATATATACGAACAATATAATATAGAAAATGTTAGGAAGAGACGGAGAAAGAAGTTATAACAAAGAGTAACATAATAAAGAAAGAAAGGAAGAGATGGATAAATTAAAGTGGTGTCAATAACTAATAAACAAAATAGATCCTAACAATATAATATAGATAATGGAAGGAAAAGATGGATACATTAAAGGGGTATAAATAATATAATACAGTAATTAAATCTTAAGAATATACTAAACATAATGAGAGGATAAGATGGATAGCTTTAAGGGGTGTAAATAAACGAATAAATAAACAAAATCTTACGAATATAATATAGATAATGGTTAGGAAGAGAGTGATAAAGAAGGGGGAAGGCCAATCAATAGTCAGGGGGTGCTTGTTGGCAGTGTGTCCCTTATATACCCCCCCCCCCCCTCATCCACCCTCTACCTACCCTAACCCACAACCTACCCTACACCCTCCCTCCCTCTCTCTTATATTCGCTATCGTTCTCTTCTTTATATTTATGTCGTTCTGTTTCTGTCCTCCCCTTCCCTTCCCTATGCCTCTCTTCATCTCACTAGCAATATATTTATTTATACATAACTATTTTCTCGTTGGTCATCGATATTTTTGTCGCTCTCTTTCCTCATCTTACTATCAATCTACCTGTATATACATTAATATTTTACCTATAATCATCATTCTCTCTCTCTCTCTCTCTCACACTCTCCCCACAGACATATGCAACTTCTCTTTACAGAAGCGAATGGTACAGTGTCTTATCATAGAATGATTGTAAATGTAATGCCAACGGGCATTCGACGCGAGCAAACCAATTAAATTAAAGCACTGGCTAACTGGTAGGCAGCAAGGAGATGGGATTCTGTTGATAGTGGACATTTGCTGGAGTATTAGTATGCTTTTTTATTTTATTTTTCAAACCTTCAGGCACAGACTCAAAATAGCTTGTGAATTCGATGCTTGGTGGGCAACAACGTCTTACGTTACAGATGGCGTTATAATGGTTTCAGCGACTCTGAGAACACAACAGCCTACCTATTGTATGTCAATAATTCCACCTGATTGGCCCTTGCGACCATGTCCATTTTCTCGTTTTGTAGTAATTATTCATTCCTATGAAAAGGTTTTTAATAATCAAGTTGCAAGTCAAGTGAGCCGCAATTTTCTCAGAGTTGCGGACACTGCGTATAGTTGGCCACTCGCCACCTCTATTGCTGTTTATTGTCAGCAGTATTTCAGTTACTGTGTGCAGAGCTTCCGGTATTGCATTGTGAGGATATGGTGTCAGTTGAAGATAAATGTGCTAACAAGGTGCTTCCCGCCTTTCAAACACTCGGCTTATGACCAAGGACCATATACTCAAAAGTTTTTTTTAGGCCTTACCTCTTAAGAGGGTCCTCGCCCTTGCCCACCAAAACCTCTTAAGAGTGCTCTCGCCGTTCCCGGGTTAATTTATTTTTCAATTTCCTTGCTAGAACTCCATCAAGCTTAAATAAACATCCCCTAGACCCCCTTTCAAGATATATTACAGGCTCGCTATTGCTCGCCAGGAAAAAATCGACACCTAAATGGCATGAAAGCTCTTGATATTGACAACAAAATGAGGCGAATGGTCTCAAAATCATAAAACAAACTGAACCAACGTCTTTAAATCTCAAAACCAATATGCTAAACATGAGGGAGAAAGGGGTCCAGAAAAAGCGACTACTTCCCCCTTAACCTAAACGCATTGGTTGACTTAGCACTGGTTGAGAGCTACTGGATGAGTTGCCCGCCCACCTGCCAACATACATCAGTGTCATAGTGCGTGCTTGTTTGACCTGGTATTATATGCTCATTATATCTGTTTCTTTTCAACTGACGGTAAATTGCAAAGTTCTCATCAAGATTTTTCGGTTATTTTGAAGATGTTTTAGTGAAATATGGTGCTAATTATATGAACTTGGTCTTAATATGATGCAGAGACATAGTAGTGTCATATGTTTCCATTAAGTATCGAGAAATTAGCTGCTAAGGGATTTAATTTATCGTCCGCTGAAAAGAAACAGAGTATATAATTATATGCATTTCAATAAGTTTAGTGGCATCTACCTTTCATTGGTTCCTTCTTTTATGATGTTAATAAGCTTGGTTTAACCCTTTCTGTACCGGCGACGTCTTTCTGTTTGTATTTCAGCTGCATTTAGACTATTTAATGAAGCTTAGGAATGTTATATGGTAGCTAAAAGGATTAATCGAGATAGTCTGTAATATTTTAACGGGTAGACATTCTTCCTAAACTGAGTAAACCGTCTAATAGTTGGGATAATATAAAGGAAAGGACGTCACCGGTACTGAATGGGTTAATAATTAGAAAAGCATCATCAACACTGTAAATATTGTGTGTTCAAATGTAACATAACTAATACACATAATATATGTTTTAATAGCGTATGTGTCCAAATTGGTACACATAAACGATTAAAACATTATTCATGGTATCAATTTTATTACATTTGAACACAATTATAATTGTGTAGATGATGTTATTTTTGTAATTGTGATATCAAACTTGCGGATAACATCAAACTTGAACAAATGTAATAGGCTCGGTGAATGGTCGTAGTAGATGCCAGGACACTTGGGAATGCATGCTGATGTAGAATGACCATGGAAATCAAAGGTTGAAACAATTCACTATTTGGAAACGGGCTAGACGGTACTGAATCTGGACGAAAAAAATAAAAACAAAAAAACCCACACACACACACACATTTTGGAGTACTGGCTAGCATGGAGCTTACAAAATGTTCAACAAGCAATGTACAATCACTTATAAAAGTTCGTCGACCCCCAGTGTTTTTATTTATGCAATTATAACTATCTGAACTTATTTTTGAATGCAACTTGCCTTTCAATAAATAGTGTATATAGTTTTGTAGTTGATGTATAGAAAAATATACTTATTACATTGTTTCCAGAGATATACTTCCATATTTATAAATAGGAGAGGTCCACGAATGTTTATGAGTGACTGTACTTAATCCAACCACGATACGGGGACGCCTTTCTTATATATTTTGCTGGCTATTAGTAGACGATTTGATTCAGCTTAGGAAGGAACTGTGGGAGTCAGAGGAGTAAAGTACATACAATTTATCCCTTTGATTCGTAGAGGGCCTTCTAAGCCTGAGTAAAATTGTCTAAATATAGGCAGATTAAACTTTTAATGCGGGTCATAATCTTCGAGAGGTTATTTGGAGCAGAAATCCCAGAAACTATTGAGAACTGTAGAGGTAGTTTTGTTGTTTGACAGTTTAACATCAACACTTTTGGAACATATCACATTCCGCTTACGAAACACAAAAGAGAGATAAAGATATTAAAATATGTTCGAGTTTAGTTTACAAAACTATTGAATTGATTATGATACTGAGCTTGGAGGCTAAGCTTAGAAATTTGGGTACCTCATTGTTAGAAAAACAGACTGAGTGGCCAACCTATTGAACTACCTAATTAATATATAATACAAACAAGATGTATGTGGACTATAAAATGCTTAATATAAATATAACATGTGTATAATATAGAACTAGAATTAATTAACACTAGCATGTACGTTATTTGTGTTCAATAATTATATATATATAATATATATATATATATATATATATATATATAATATATATATATATATATATATATATATATATATATATATATATAATTAGTGTCTGTTGTGGCTCATCTGATTATTTACAAAATGTAGTAAATCTCTCTCTCTCTCTCTCTCTCTCTCTCTCTCTCTCTCTCTCTCTCTCTTCTCTCTCTCTTCATTTCAGAAAAAGGCGTTCAGCACATGAGTGACACCCTAATCAAGCAACCTACATGCCCACGAAAACAACGCCAGTCAGGACCGAGAAATAACTATGCTAAGTATAGACTCCTCTGAGTATTGATATCGCTACCCCCGGAAAGCCTCCCACAACCCCACCCAATCAAAACTCCAACGACAGTTAAGAGAAATAAATACCCCACCCAACCCTTAAAGTCCATCACAACCATTTAAAGGAAACCGTCAACCCCAATGGCCCACAAGTTGCGAAAACTTACCTACCTGAACCACAAAACAAACTAAACAACCCCACCCAACCCCATCCAAGCCAACCCAACCAACTGAATGAATTTGACAACCCGCCGCGGCTTCAAGTCATAACCCCAAACCCATCCTCACCAATAAGAAAAACAAATCCAGCGCATGCTGAGAGAAATGATATAAAAATAATATCCATAAATCCCTGCTCAATAAGAAACAAAATAGACGAACTCAAATGTCTGTTATTAAATGAGAAAGTTGACGTTATTTGTATAACGGAAACACATCTGAACCTTAAAAATAAAGATCTACTTCATGAATATCACATAGAGCCATATACATTTTTTCATAAAGACCGTAACAATGGAAAACAAAGAGGGGGGGTTGCAATGTACGTTGCAACCTACTTAACCTCAGTCGAGGTGACTCTCCCCGAAAGTAATGCAGAAATAGTGTGCGTCAAAATAAATACAAAAAACATGAACTTAAATATCACTACAGCGTACCGACCACCGAGACTTAACTGTTGCCGATGATACAATTTTTTATGAAATACTAGAGAAAACCCTTAATTCCGACGAAACAGTTTTACTAGGTGACTATAACCTCCCCCTAATTGACTGGAATACCACGACCGGAAAAAATGCTGAGTCACGCCTAATGACAAGCTTCATCCAGGACAATTTTTTGACTCAACACGTAAAACAGCCGACGCGAGACAGGAATATACTAGACCTCGTAATCACTACCCAAGAAAATTTATTATCAAACCTGGATGTAGGTGAACATCTGGCAACGTCCGATCATAAAATCTTAAGAATCAACGTTATAAGCAAATATTCCTCAGTAAAAAAACAACAGGAATGGTTTCGGACTTCAAAAACGCAAATTATGACGGACTTAAGGAATCGCTATCAAACATACACTCAAACCTCATAAATATAAACGAAGTAAATGAACTATGGGGACATTTTAAGTCTACAATTACAGAAGCGCATAACCAATTTGTACCCATGAAACCAAAACGTAGTACGAAATCAAGTATGCCCCCTTGGTACAGTAGAGACATTGGCAAGGCAATAAGGAAAAGGAATCAACTCCACAAACTTGTAAAAAATAACACAAACACTGAAGTAATTAAAAACTTGTACAAAAATAGTAGAAGGGAAGTGAAAAAAAATAATTAGGGCGAACAAACAAAATTACGAAATGACTATTGCCAGAGAAAGTGCCACAAACCCCAAAAAATTCTACAGTTACGTAAACAAAAATAAACAGATCAAAAGCGGAATCGGACCGCTAATAGAAGATGGCCAGACAATAACAGGCGACACAAACACGGCAAATCTGCTCAACAACTATTTTGGCTCAGTTTTCACAGAAGAAATTATCGATCATACCCTTGAAAATAACACCTCAACTCATGAGATAGGAGATTTCACCATCAGTGTTACCGAAGTACAAAGCAAATTGAGTAATTTAAATGTAATAAGACCCCGGGACCCGACATGCTCCACCCGAAAATAATTAAGAATGTCAAGGACGAAATAGCAAAACCCCTGACACAACTATTTAACTTATCACTACTACAGGGGATTGTACCGAGTGATTGGAAAGATGCGAACATTACGCCGATATACAAGAAGGGTAGCAAGGCCAAAGCGAGTAATTACAGACCAATTAGCCTAACTTCAATTGTAGGAAAAATCATGGAAAAAAAATCATTAGAGATAAGATTGTAGAGTACCTCGAATCAAACAACCTAATCAAAAATAGTAAAACACGGCTTTAGATCAAATAAGTCATGCCTAACAAATTTGATTGAATTTTATAACAAACTATTCACATATAACGACATGACGAAATCACTAGATATAATCTTCTTGGACTTTCAAAAAGCTTTTGACAAGGTGCCTCACCGAAAACTATTGGCTAAACTGGAGAGGATAGGTATCAAAGGTGAAATTCATTCTTGGATAAAAAATTGGCTTACGGACAGAAGACAGAGAGTGGTGATAAATGGAGTGGAATCGGAGTGGGAGCCTGTCACTAGTGGAGTTCCACAGGGTTCAGTCCTTGGACCGGTCCTGTTTCTCATTTACATTAACGATATCGATGTAGGGGTAAACAACACCATTTCCAAATTCGCCGACGATACAAAAATAGGAAATACAGTCCTGAACGAAGATGATAGAAATGCGTTGCAATCTGATTTAAACAAGATATCAGAGTGGTCGAAAAAATGGCAGATGCCCTTCAATGTCGATAAATGTCAGGTGCTGCAGGTTGGTAGCAGAAATATGAAATACAAATACGAAATGAATGGCAAACAAATAAAAACCGCAACGGTAGTAAAAGACCTAGGGGTACTAATATCTGAAAACCTAAAAACTTCCGACCAATGTATAGCAGCTGCAAATAAGGCAAACATAGCATTGGGCTTTATTAAACGAAAATTTACATATAAACATGAAAACGTAATAGTGCCACTGTTCAAAAGTATGGTGAGGCCCCACCTTGAATATGGTGTGCAGTTCTGGTCACCTTATCTGATCAAGGACATTGTAAGACTCGAGTCAGTACAGCGTGGAGCGACGAAGATGATACCCTCATTAAGAAATAAACCATATGAAGAAAGACTTAAACGATTGAACCTGTTCTCATTAAAAAAGAGGAGGTTGAGGGGTCAGCTTATTGAGTGCTTTAAGATACTAAAAGGTTTCGACAAAGTCGATGTAAATGCACTATTCACATTAAACAATACAAATCAAACTCGCGGAAATGGAATGAAATTAAAAACCAAAAAGGCAAACCTAGATGTCACAAAGAGTTTCTTCACCTACAGTGTGGCGACAGAGTGGAATAAACTACCAGCGAGAGTGGTGGAGAGCGACACAATAAACGCCTTCAAGGGAAGGCTTGACCTCTATCTGCAGAGGGCTGGGGTGATATGAATGGAAAAAAAAAAAAAAAAAAAAAAAAAAAATGTATGTATATGTATGTGTGTGCACTGTACAGTATGTATATATATACTGTATATATATGTGTGTATGTATGTATGTATATATGTATGTGTATATATATATATGTATATGTATGTATGTGTATGTGTGTATGTGTATATATGCATATATGCATATTATAGTTTGTAAGGCCAGACTGCCTAGTAAGGACCTTGAGGTCTGTGTGGTCTGTGTATCTATGTAGCTCTATGTAGCTCTATGTAGCTCTCTCTCTCTCTCTCTCTCTCTCTCTCTCTCTCTCTCTCTCTGGCAACGTCCGATCATTAAATCTTAAGAATCAACGTTATAAGCAAATATTCCTTAGTAAAAACAACAGGAATGGTTTCGGACTTCAAAAACGCAATTCGGACGTAAGACTTTAATACTTCGCTATCAAACATACACTCAAACCTCATAAATATAAACGAAGTAAATGAACTATGGGGACATTTTAAGTCTACAATTACAGAGGCGCATAAACAATTTGTACCCATGAAACCAAAACGTAATACGAAATCAAGTATGCCCCCTTGGTACAGTATAGACATTGGCAAGGCAATAAGGAAAGGAATCAACTCCACAAACTTGGAAAAAATAACACAAACACTGGAGTAATTAAAAACTTGTACAAAAATAGTAGAAGGGAAGTGAAAAAAATAATTAGGGCGAACAAACAAAATTACGAAATGACTATTGCCAGAGAAAGTGCCACACACCCCCAAAAATTCTACAGTTACGTACATAAAAATAAACAGATCAAAAGCGGAATCGGACCGCTAATAGAAGATGGCCAGACAATAACAGGTGACACAAACACGGCAAATCTGCTCAACAAATATTTTGGCTCAGTTTTCACAGAAGAAATTATCGATCATACCCTTGAAAATAACACCTCAACTCATGTGATAGGAGACTTCACCATCAGTATTAGCGAAGTACAAAGCAAATTGAGTAATTTAATGTAAATAAGACCCCGGGACCCGACATGCTCCACCCGAAAATAATTAAGAATGTTAAGGACGAAATAGCAAAACCCCTGACACAACTATTTAACTTATCATTACTACAGGGGATTGTACCGAGTGAATTGGAAAGATTGCGAACATTACGCCGATATACAAGAAGGGTAGCAAGGCCAAAGCGAGTAATTACAGACCAATTAGTCTAACTTCAATTGTAGGAAAAATCATGGAAAAAATCCTTAGAGATAAGATAGTAGATTACCTCGAATCAAACAACCTAATCAAAATAGTCAACACGGCTTTAGATCAAATAAGTCATGCCTAACAAATTTGATTGAATTTTATAACAAACTATTCACATATAACGACATGACGAAATCACTAGATATAATCTTCTTGGACTTTCAAAAAGCTTTCGACAAGGTGCCTCACCAAAAACTATTGGCTAAACTGGAGAGGATAGGTATCAAAGGTGAAATTCATTCTTGGATAACAAATTGGCTTACAGGCAGAAGACAGAGAGTGGTGATAAATGGAGTGGAATCGGAGTGGGAGCCTGTCACTAGTGGAGTTTCACAGGGTTCAGTCCTTGGACCGGTCCTGTTTCTCATTTACATTAACGATATTGATGTAGAGGTAAACAACACCATTTCCAAATTCGCCGACGATACAAAAATAGGAAATACAGTCCTGAACGAAGATGATAGAAATGCGTTGCAATCTGATTTAAACAAGATATCAGAGTGGTCGAAAAAATGACAGATGCCCTTCAATGTCGATAAATGTCAGGTGCTGCAGGTTGGTAGCAGAAATATGAAATACAAATACGAAATGAATGGCAAACAAATAAAAACCGCAACGGTAGTAAAAGACCTAGGGGTACTAATATCTGAAAACCTAAAAACTTCCGACCAATGTATAGCAGCTGCAAATAAGGCAAACATAGCATTGGGCTTTATTAAACGAAAATTTACATATAAACATGAAAACGTAATAGTGCCACTGTTCAAAAGTATGGTGAGGCCCCACCTTGAATATGGTGTGCAGTTCTGGTCACCTTATCTGATCAAGGACATTGTAAGACTCGAGTCAGTACAGCGTAGAGCGACGAAGATGATACCCTCATTAAGAAATAAACCATATGAAGAAAGACTTAAACGATTTGAACCCTGTTTCTCATTAAAAAAGAGGAGGTTGAGGGGTCAGCTTATTGAGTGCTTTAAGATACTAAAAGGTTTCGACAAAGTCGATGTAAATGCACTATTCACATTAAACAATACTAATCAAACTCGCGGAAATGGAATGAAATTAAAAACCAAAAAGGCAAACCTAGATGTCACAAAGAGTTTCTTCACCTACAGTGTGGTGACAGAGTGGAATAAACTACCAGCGAGAGTGGTGGAGAGCGACACAATAAACGCTTTCAAGGGAAGGCTTGACCTCTATCTGCAGAGGGCTGGGGTGATATGAAAAAAAAAAAAAAAAAAAAAAAAATGTATGTATGTGTATGTGTGTGCACTGTACAGTATGTATATATATATACTGTATATATATGTATGTATGTGTGTATGTATGTATGTGTATATGTGTGTGTGTGTGTGTGTGTATGTGTGTATATGTATGTACCGGTGTATATATATATATATATATATATGCATATATACATATATAGTTTGTAAGGCCAGACTGCCTAGTAAGGACCTTGAGGTCTGTGTGGTCTGTGTATCTATGTAGCTCTCTCTCTCTCTCTCTCTCTCTCTCTCTCTCTCTCTCTCTCTCAGTAGGGGTTGACAAGTCCTGACAACTCTAACTCCAGATAAAGACCTACTACCGCTTGGAGATAGAGAGAGAGCATATAAGAGCGATATATAATAAGAGTAAGAGTGAGTAGGAAGTAAAAGAAAGAAAGGCACACGGAGGAAAGGGAAAAGGGGAAAAGTAGGGCGTAGGACAGAAGTGTAAACGGGAAGAAATATGAAAGAATGGGAAAAGAAAACAGAGGAGAGAAATAAATATAAAATAAAATAATTATCGATTATGAAAATGTAAGGAATGTATTCGAAGGGAAAAGAGAGAGGAAATAGTAAGAAAGACTGAAGAAACAAGCGGCAAATCATCGAAGGCCTAATTACACGCAGGGAAACAGGTTGCAAAATTATTGATAAATCTTTTAACTCACTCGAACCTAAGAATGTCTTATTCAATCCAGTTGTCAATTTGTGGAATGGGCTTCCCGGAGACGTTATAGGCTGCAGCACCGTTGATTATTTTAAACTTTGCCCGGTCAAATATCTTTCATCAAACCCTCGACTGACTGCGTTTGTAAATTACTAACTATATTTTATTTCCCCCTCAGATTCATCAAGGATTATTGCGTATATATATATTACTAAGACGTTACTCTCTTTTTCCCAGATATACTTAAGATCACTTATAACTGTGTTATGTTACTAAGAAAAAGGAAAAAAGAGGGCTGGATGTGATGGAGGAGTATGTGTGGAGTTACTCGTAGAGACAGATTGAGGAATGAAGAGATACGTAGGAGAGTGTGGCAGCAGGAACATTTGTCAGCCAGAGTGGACAGAAGGGTGCTGAGCTGGTATGGTCATGTTGAACGAATGGGAGATGAAAGGCTTACAAAGAGAATATGTGAGTCAGGTACAAGGGGAGATAAAAGGGCAGGAATACCCCCATTGAGATGGAGAGACTGTGTAAGAAAGGCTTTGGATGATAGAGGAATGACTATAGATCAGGCAGGGGAAGTGGTGGTGGACAGGAGTGAATGGAGAATGCTTGTGAATAGTTGAGTGAACACGTGGTCATTTGGAGTAAGGGGTCAGGCGCAAGTTGGACTAGATAATAGTCCATCAGGCGCCTGGCCCGGGGAGACGATTAATATATGAAGGGTGTGCCTGGAAGTGTGGTGGGAGGGCTTGTGGCTTTGGCTCCGCTGCATGTCTGCCTGCCGAGATCGGAACCTCTCCGGGTGGTCAGGGGCCGGGGGAGTGCTGGAGTGACCTTGGTAACCCTGGTCTCTGGGTCTTCTCCTGGGTGACCTGGATGTGTGAGAGTTTGTGTTTTTTATCTGTGTTTATTTTTTGTTTTATGTTGTTTTTGTGTTTTCCCTGTTCTTGCTCTGTCTTGAGTCGGCTACCCCCAAAATGGGGATTGGGCCTGAGCAGATAGATAGATGTTACTAACCCATATGTCCCCTACTAACTTCCAAATCCTGCCACGGACATTAGTTGCAGGGCAGTAGTTCCCTTTCCAATGTTCCCTTATCCACTCTAAATCACTGTTTGGAAACTTGCCTCAGTGTTTTGGAGGACAAGCAGCCTAGAGGGGTCACTAGCGTTGTTTCTTGATTTCCCTTGTACTCCTTTGTACTCCTGACAACTATTTCGGCTGATCCAGTTAATCAAGAAGAACAACAACAGCAACAAAAAAGTGCCGAGCGGTAATAATCCTCTCGTCCGCTCCCAACGGGGAAAAAAGGGAAGAAAAGTAAGAGAAAGAATGAAACAAAAATAGAAAAGGGGGATCTGCAGATAAGGAGGAAATGTAGCAAGAAGAACAATTAAAGTACAGAACAAGAGAGAGACGGGGACGACACACATGATATTATAACATAACATCAATGTAAAAGGGACAAAGAAAGATGAGACATTTAGAAAATTTAGAAAATAAAAGGGAAAGACAATAATGATAAACACATAGAAGACAGTGGAGGCGTTTGCAATGTTGAATCACAGTAAGCTTCAATATGTATTACATTGACCAACTTACACACATTTCATTACACACTTTCGAATGACAATTTATCGTTTCCCCTTAAAAATCTAAACCATGAATCAAGAAGAGTATTTTCGAACACACACACACACACACACACACACACACACACACACACACACACACACACACACACACACACTTTATATATCTGCAAATAAATAATTGCTGTAAAATATTCTCAACAGATAATTAAGTTAATGTTATTATTCCTGTCTATACTAAATACACTGTAAATCTTGTGGAATGTTTTTAAGTCTATCATAATGCAAGCCACATTGGTTTTAGTGATGAAAATGCTGCAGAGAGCGGGAAGGAGAAATAGATTATTGGAATTATAAGATAAATTGAAAACAAAAAAACATATATTTAAGGACACTTGAGATTAGAGGAGGAGGAGGAGGGGGAAGGAGAACGAGGGGGAGGAGGAAGTAGAAGGAAGGGGAAGTAAAAGGAGGGGGAGGAGGAAGTAGAAGGAAGGGGAAGTAAAAGGAGGGGGAGGAGGAAGGTAAGGAACGGGGAAGGAGAACGAGGGGGGAGGGGAAGTAGAAGGAGGAATAAGGAGGGGAGGAGGAAGTAGAAGGAAGGGGAAGTAAGGAGGGGGGAGAGGTAAGTAGAAGGAAGGGGAAGAGGGACGAGGGGAGGGAGAAGTAGAAGGGGAAGGAGAACGAGGGGGAGGAGGAAGTAGATGGAAGGGGAAGTAAAAGGAGGGGGAGGAGGAAGTAGAAGGAAGGGGAAGTAAAAGGAGGGGGAGGAGGAAGTAGAAGGAAGAGGAGAAGAGGAGGGCAGGAAGGGGAAAGTAAAAGGAAGGGAAGGAAGGGGAAGTAAAAGGAGGGGGAGGAGAAGTAGAAGGAAGGGGAAAGGAGAACGAGGGGGAGGAGGAGGAGGGGGAAGGAGAACGAGGGGGAGGAGGAAGTAGAAGGAAGGGGAAGTAAAAGGAGGGGGAGGGGGGAATAAAAGGAGGGGAGGGGGAAGTAGAAGGGAAGGGGAAGTAAAAGGAGGGGGAGGGGGAAGTGAAGGAAGGGAAGAAAAGGAGGGGGGGAGAGTAAAAGGGGGGAGGAGGAAGTAAAGGAAGGGAAAGTAAAAAAAAAAGGAGGGGAAAGTAAAAGGAGGGGGAAGGAGAGGAGGGGGAAGTAAAAGGAGGGGAGGGGGAAGTAAAAGGAGGGGGAAGTAAAAGGAGGGAAGATGAGGAGGGAGAAGGTTATAGGTAAAGAAACCGATAGTAGAGCAGAAGGCTCCTCCCCACCCACCACTCACTCCAGTTTACACGGAAACAGTTGGGAAAATATACCAAGCAGTATGGAAGAACTGACATGGAATTTCGGATAGGATAGGTAGAAAAGAAGATAAATTAGTAGCCTACGCTCTTTCTACATCTAAGATCAGGAGGGGAAAAAATCGGTCATGAATAAAAAAAAGTATGCAGGAATTATATTTATATTGCAATCTTTGGAATATCTTCATTACGACTTGGAGTTATTCCGAAAGAAATGGTGTTAATTGAGAGTTAAGTAGGGTTAGGAGTGGGAGGAGGAGGAGGAAAATGATGAGGATGGGGAAGAGGGGGATAGGAACAGAAACAGGAGATAGAGAAAGAGGAGACGTAGGAGGGATAGAAGTAAGAGGAAGAGGAAGAGGAATGTGGGGGGTGGGGTGAGAGGGAGGAGTACGAGGGAGGGAAATGTGAGGGGAGAGAGAATTAGTTAGAGTTAGAGTACCGGTAACAACAAATGTGAGGGGAGAGAGAATTAGTTAGAGTTAGAGTACCGGTAACAACAAATTTCAAGGAATAGCATCTCAGAGACCTTGCAGTCCAGGGAGAGACTCAAAGTGGAAAGAGAGAGATTGTTTAGTGCACTACACTCATTACAGAGTGTGCAAAATACTATCTACGGGCCTTACGTATTTGCTCGGAAGAGTATTTGCAAATTGAGCAAAACCTCATTTTCAAAACTTTCATTAAAATATTCCCCATTTTTCATAATAAAAGCAAAGAAGAAAGCTCTCTCCATTCACCTAAGAACCGAACCAAAAGAAAAACCCAACAAAATTTAAATTTTACCTAGATCAAAGGTAGCTGACAACGTATCTAATATCATGAAGAGAGCAGGAGTCGAAATAGTTCGAACTGGCGGGGTCACAATCGGAAATGTCGTGAAAAGGGTTAGTAAACGGAAGAATGAAAACAGTGAAGCGGATGTTTATGAAGTTCCATGTGCCTCCTGTAATAAATTATATATTGGCGAAACATACCGAGGTCTAAAGAAGAGGATAAAAGAACACAAAACGGACATGGAGAAATTTGGATTGAGCAATGCGATGGTAATACATACTGTAGGTTAGACACGGGGCACGGTATAAACTATGACGAAGCTAAGCTAGTAAAATGCGAAACTGACACACGTAAACGGAGATGTTTTGAATCGGCTCATATTGTTTTAAACGACACCATGAACTTGAATAATGGCTTCTTTTCTTTAGCCAAACCCTTATCTATACTGTTAACGAACATAAAACCAGGCTAGGTGTCTCTTTCCCATATTGTTCATACGGTATTTTATTTTATTTCATTTCATACTGCTACACCAATGATTTAATTTTGTTTAGTTGTTTTCTCAGAGCTTGGACTATATATAAGATGACTGTACTTCCATATATGTTGTATTCCTGAAGAAGCCGTAGAAGGCGAAACGTTGAATAAACCTGGGACCAAATCTGCACATGTGTTTTTAACCACTATCTACTCTCTTATAGAACTGCTCTTCTGAAGAACTGCTTACTCTTCTGAGGGAAGTTTGTTCAAGGTAGAACAGATCTTATATGTGAGAGGCCGTATCAGAGCATGGTAAATTATGAGGACTATTTCCTCATTTATATACTTAAATTGCCTCTTAATATAACCCAATAAGGTCACTGCTAATCAGAACACTCAAATCCTTAAACAAGTCAGTCACTTCTAGGGGCGTTCCCATTAGCAAATAGCAAGATTTTGGGTTTGCTTGGCCAATATATGCATCACCTTGCACTTTTCCAAGTTTAAAGGCATCTGCAATGTCTCCAACAATTCACCCAGTCTGTTAAGGTCCATCCTGAGCTGTTCAATCCCTTTGAGGTCCTTCACATTCATTCCAAGCTTTATGTCATCTGCAAACTTGGAGAACAGACCAATATCGATGTCACTGACATATATGCTAAACAGAAATGGGCCAAGAACAGATCCCTGGGGTACTCCAGAAGTGACTGGAGTCTACTCAGAGTAACACCCTTGATTACTACTCGCTTTTGTCTACCCGTTAGCAACTTCTATCCAATTTGTGACCTCTGTATTAAAACCTAGAGTACCCACTTTTGACATTAGCCTCCAATGAACCAATTTCGTCAAACACTTTTAGACAATATATATAAAGGATGTCTTTGGCTCTACTTTTGTCATACTCACTCAGCATTTCATGAACAAAATCCAGCAAATTGGTAAGACATGATCGTTGTAGCCTGAATCCATGTTGGGAATCTGTAATTGGTAAGACATGATCGTTGTAGCCTGAATCCATGTTGGGAATCTGTAATTAAGTAGTGGATTTCCAGGTAGTCAACTATCTTAGCTACTAGTATCCCTTCTAAAAGTTTTACTATGATAAAAATCAAGCTAATTGACCGATAACTCTTGGGACACTCATTTTCCCCTTTCTTAAAGATTGGGGTCACAATGGCCAGTTTCCGGTCTTCAGGGACCTCTCCAGATTCTAGTGATTTATTGAAGATTTCTGCCAAAAAAGTACGATTTCATCTCACACTTCTCTTACAATTCGGGGAAGAAAGCCATCTTGGCAGATGTCTTGAACCTATTTAACTTGTCTATTCTCTTTGCTACCTGCTCTGGGGTACATTTAATTGTGCTAAGAACTTCACCCTCATGCACTAATCCTGGACTTGGCATGTCACTAGTATTTTCATTTGTAAATACTTGTAAATACTTCATGATACCTTTGTGTACCTTTGACGCCATTTGACCAATAATTTTGGTTATCCTTAGGTGATTTTATGTTGTTTAGAAAGGATCTCAAAGAATTAATAGGGTAAACATAATTTCAAGTAATTTTAATCTACCACAAATTCTACGTAAACTGAATGTCTAAGGATAGCAAAATATAATGCACAATGGAGTCATCATAAAACGTACAATATCAGTTTACACCAAGATCTATGCAAAATTACTCAAGGGAAAATATATATTAGTATCTTGAGTTAGTATTACAAGTAACAAATGGGCGCTCTGTGATCAAGCAGCGAGACAATAAAAATGACACACAACTTCAAGCAGTGTGTCACATTGATCAGATAGTGTTAATGTTTAGGGTGACAGGATATACATTGTTAGTTTAACCAGAATATATGTTAAAATTATATAAGCCTTTCAGTACTTTGGCCGTATGTCCATTAATTCTGGTTAAAATTTGTCGATTTCCTTGAGTGAGTTTCGGAAGGGCCCCCAGTTTGTAGGGGAAGATTATAGGCACAAATCGAATAGGGCTAGACCCAGAAGAGGCTATAGGCATGTGATAAGGAGTGGCTGAAAATCTGGTTTCATTTGCTTGGCCTCTCTTACTGATTTTCTTTGTGCCTCACTTACAGAGAGTGTAATCCAGCTAGCTCTCACAAACACTCTCTCTCATTAACACTACACCACACAAGGGGGTTGGGCCCTCACAGCACAAACTGGACACCCACTTAATGACCCATCAAACTGTCTTGGACCGCGGCCTGACACCTTCACTATCAATTTATGCAACAATCGTGGCCTTTCCTCTAACTTCTGATCTGTTGAACCGAAACCTAATTGTCTGGGACTGCTGACAGCAAACCCTTTTCTGTATCCTCCTACTATCTCTATCCTCAGTGTCAAGCCAAAGGGGGATGTTCCGTATATGTGCGACACAATCTTGTTTTCCCTCTTGTTCCCAACTTTGATTCTTCTTAATTCTCAACTCTCTGGCTAAAGCTTTCTAGTCACTCTCAAACTAACAAAAAATGCACTCTTTAGCTCTCCCCTAATTCTACTGAATATCCAAAATTCTTTGACTATCTAACTTCTAAAGTGGAACACATTCTATACATCTCTCCTTTCGCAGAAATCTCCATCGTAGGATATTTCAATGTACACCACAACCAATGACTCTCCTTTCATTTCACTGATCAACCTGGTGAACAAGCCTACACCTTTTCTATCCTAAATTACTTAGAGCAGTTAGTCCAGCACCCTACTTGTATTAATGACCGCCTTGGAGATCGGTACAACATTCTTGACATATTTCTAACCTCTGATCCTTCTACTTTCGCTGTAAACCTTCTCTCCCCGTTGGGCTCCTCCAATCACAACCTTACCTCTGTTACCTGTCTTATCTCTCCAGTACAGCCATCCGATCTTCCCAGCCGGCGGCGCTTGTGGCATTTTGGCGCTGCTGACTAGGAGGCTCTTTGGCAGTAATTCTTTGATTTCCTATGGAAGGATTTTTGATTCTGTGGCCATGGACCTCTGAGTGCGCTGAGCGTATTACGGAGATAATCTTCTCTGGCATAGAGGCATACATTTCTATAAGTCTAATGCAAAAGAAATCTTGATTTATTCACACTTATGCTACTACTGTCCGCAATAAGGAGGAGGCACACAAATGGTACCGTTGCCATCAAACTCGAGAATCTTGTTCTTTTTATGTATCTGCCCCAAAACAAGCCAAATCTGTTCTTCGACACGCCAAAAACTCTTTCATCAATAATAAATGTTTTGAACTTTTCAACTCTAGCTCTTCCCAAGCTTTCTGGCATCTAGCCAAAAACCTCTCCAACAATTTTACTTCCTCATCTATCCCTCCTCTTGTTCACTCTGACGGCACCACCGCCACGTCTTCCTCTGACAAAGCTGAACTCTTCGCACAAACTTTCGCTAAAAACTCCACCTTGGATGATTCCGATACTATTCCTCCCTCTCCACCCTCTTCTCAGTTACTTATGCCTAATATCATAAATTCTTCTAAGGATGTACTTTCTGCCATCTTTGGACTAAATACTAAGAAGGCATAGAGACCGAATGGTGTTCTTCTTGTTGTACTCATAAACCGTTCTTCCGTGCCGACTCCTTGCCTAGGCAAACTCTTTCGTCTCTATCATTCTTCTAACATCTCTCATTCTTTCTGGAAGTTTGCTCTCAATGGACTTCTTGCAAAGAAGGGTGACCGCTCTCAACCCTCTGACTATTGGCCAATTGCTCTCATTTCTTATATCTCTAAAGTTTTTGAAACTGTTCTGTATTCAAAATTTCTTAAGCATTTGTTTTCCCATAATCTACTTTCAGATTGCAAGTATGGCTTAATTAAGGGCTGCTCTACTGGTGATCTTCATACTTATCTTACTAACTCTCGGTCATCCTCCTTTCGGGACTTAGTTGAGACCTTTTCTATTGTGCTAGACATATCGAAAGCTTGCGATAGAGTCTCGCACAAATCTCTAATCTCCATATTACCCCCCTACGGTTTCTATCCCTCCATCTGTGCCTTTGTCTCTAATTTCCTCATGGGTCGTTCCATAGCTGTGGTTGTGGACGGCCATCGCTCACTTCTTCAACCTATAAACTCTGGTGTTCCTCAGGGTTCTATCCTATCTCCAGTTCTCTTTCTAATATACATTAATGATCTCTTCAACTGTACGTCTATATCTATCCACTCATATGCTGATGACTCTACCTTACACTATTCAACTAGTTTTCCAGAACAACCCAGCATGCAATCACTCAAAAACTCAAGTGATGAGGCCATAGCACACTTATCTTCTGGTTTATCAACCATTTCCAATTGGGACAGAGAATATCTTGATACTTTCAATTCTTCCAAAACTCAATTTCTCCATTTATCTACCCATCAAGAACTTTCACAGCTCTATCCCTTATACTTCAATAATACACAAATCGATCATTCATATCCTCTCAGTATTCTTGGTGTTTCTTTTTCTTCTGGCCTTTCTTGGAAAGATTACATTACCACTCTTGCTAAGAAGAGCTTGCCAGAGGTTAGGTGTGCTCAACCGTCTCTGTGCGTTCGTCACCCCAACACAGCTTCTTGCTCTTGCACAGTGCGCCCATGTATTGAGTATTGTTCACATGTGTGGGGAGGATCAACTCATACCGCACTTCTCAAAAGGGTCGAGTCAAAAGCATTTTGTCTCATCAACTCACCACCTCTCACTAATTCCCAACAATCTCTCTTTACAATCCGCAATGTTGCATCTCTCTCACTCTTCTACCGTTATTACTATAATCAATGTTCTTCAGAGCTCTCTTGGTGTATACCCCTTCCCTTACGGAGAGTGGGGGGCACCCGCCTTTCAACACACAACTCTCAAACCAAAGATTGAACAAATTTTCCCAGTCTTTCTTCTACTCGACAAGCAAGCTTTGGAACTCTCTCCCTCAATCTGTCATTCCTTCATCCTATGACTTAAACTGCTTCAAGCTCCGTGTGTCCAGACACTTTGACTCTAACGTACCTTAATTTTGGCTTTCTGTCACTCTTTCAACTTTGGGGGAGACACTTCTTACAATCAGCTTTGCCTTTTGTCTCCTTCATTCACATTGTAAAAAAACAAACAAAACCTGTCCGACTAATAATGTAACTCTTTCCCTCTTCTTTCCTACCACTTTCCTTCAAGTGGCCCAAAGTGGGTACGTTCTGCTATCCCAATTAGAATTAAGTCCTATCTACCTCACTTGGATCGTAAGGTCTGTGTGGTCAGTGCAAGCTCTCTCTCTCTCTCTCTCTCTCTCTCTCTCTCTCTCTCTCTCTCTCTCTCTCTCTCTCTCTCAATACTACCACCTTCAGCCTCCCTCTGTCTTTGTCTTCCGTCTCTCTTATGTCTGCGTTTTTATTGTACGGTCTATCTCATTTCTGATTCATTTCTAAGTTTTATTTGCAACCTCATTTGTTTATGTATTCTGTCTCAGTTATAGTTTTATTGAGAGCCTTTTGGGTTTATTTATTCTGCCATATCTATAATTATATTTGCCTTCCTCTTTGGTGTGTTTATTCTGCCTCATTTATCGTTTAATTCTCACGTTTGACACATTTCTATGTTTTGCAAATTCAGTGTTATTAATCTGTTACTATTATCTTTCCTGCTGATGTATCTTCTTGTATCTTTAAATTGATCGCGCTTTACTAGCTTCCCTTATTTGTTTATATTTTGATTTTTATCTTCTATTATAAGACTATTTGTCTTCCTTTCTCCCTTGCCTGGTTTGCTAGCTCGCTTCTCATTATTTTCCATCTGCCAGTTACCATGCTCTTTCTATAATGCCTCTAGTTAATTTGGTGTGTCTGTATATCCATCTGCATTTTGGTCCACGTCTTGAGGATTATTATGATATTATGTTTAATTATTATTGAGGTGTTATATTCATTTGGTAATTTTCGAAAACTATATTTTTAGTTTGCTCCCTACATCAAGAGAAACGTCTCCTAAGACTCCCTTCAAACTTCAAACTAATGACGCCTTTTAAGGTAAATGTGAAACAAATTTCGGCAGAAAAAGTCCTGGTCGAAGGTCGATTTACCTTAAACTGCAGGTTTGCTATCGATCGCCCAGATGAAATAAAAACAACACCTGAATGAGGTGAATTGTCTTATAATCGCCGAACTAATGAACTGAAACAGGATCTCTAACTCGCACCACATAGGGTTAAGTAATACAGGAACTAATTCGCATATATATATATATATATATATATATATATTATATATATATTGAGTATATATCACAAATACACGTGAGCCACTAAATGTTTCTAATCTCTCAGTGGGGTTCGAACCGCCGACCGTCAGGACGATAGCAGACGCTTTAATCAACTACACCTCTAGACTGCCGTGGTCTATCTATCTATCTATTGCCTGACGCCGTGATCCCCGAAGGGGTGGCCACGAACGAACCGCCCCCATGCACCTCTGTCCCCAGTCAGTCAATGCCCCTCCCCCCAACCAGCACCGCCTTCGTGCATGTACTTCCTCACTCCATCCTTCCACCTCTCGTTCGGTCTACTTCTCCCTCTCTGTCCCTCCACCTCACTCTCGTACACCCTCTTAGTCATTCTCTCGCTTTCCATACGTTCCATATGCCCGAACCATCTCAAGTTGTTCCATTTCACACTTTCCAGCACATCTACCTCCACACCACACCTCCTTCTTACTTTCTCATTAGTCTGTCTATCCCTCCATGTAACTCCGCACGCACTCCTTAAGCAATTCATTTCCACTGCTCTCACTCTTGGTCTGAGTCTCTCAACCAACGTCCATGCTTCGCTTCCGTAAGTCAGTGTCGGAATTACCACACTGTCATGCAAGGACTTCTTCACTTCCATACTGACCACCCTATTTCTTGTTACTGCTTTTAGCGTTCCTACAACCCTCTTCCCCTGTTGTACCCTCTCCCGCACTTCTTCATCCATAGTCCCATCTTTACTCGACACACTGCCCAGATACTTAAAAGAGTTGACGATCTCCATAGCCTGACCATTCAGCTGCCGTGGTGTAGTTGATTAAAGCGTCGGCTATCGTCCTGACGGTCGGCGGTTCGAACCCCAATGAGAGATTAGAAACATACGGTATATATATATATATATATATATATATATATATATATATATATATATATATATATATATATAATAATAAAAACAAAGTATACGTCTACTAATAACTAAAACCCTATCTGATGGTACCAATGGTTTAAGTTTCACATCACCCCCTCCCTTCTTATACCTGTTACAATTACTCACATCATTTGCTTCATCTCCCCCCCCCCCCCCACATACACACACTTTCTCTCACCCACTCTCTCTCTCTCTCCAATACTGCTTTCCTCCTTAAGTCTTTCAAATAAATCCTTAATTTCGCTTTCTTTTCCACATCCTTTCTTTTATCAGATATTTTCTCTTACTCCTTCCACCTCCTTCCTGTTTTCCAATTCCTCCTTTCCTATATTGCATTTCGTATATACATTTATATGCTATCTTAACTTCGATAACGCTATAATGATTTGTGAAATATTCTTGTTTGTGATATTCTTTCTTACTCCTATCTCCTTCCTAGTATCCAATTCCTCCTTTCTTATATTGGATTTGTTAAATATTTGTATATGCTATATTTATTTCGATAACGTTTTTATCTATTTCTGATTCATATAGGTTCGAATCCTTGGAGGACTCCATGCTTCCATTAATTTAATTTGGGGGTGATTGATGCTGGGAGTGAAATGAATTAATCAAGATTTTATAACTGTTTAAATAATGTTAACTCTTTACATTGGTATATTATTCATGACAACACGCGTTTCATTACTTGTATTATTTAAACATTATTTATATACTTTCCATAATACCATCTTCAGTATTACCCGCAGTATAATCACATGCATAATTTATTTGCGAACAATCAACTGGTATTTTATACTCTTTATGAGTATTCTTTTTGTCTATGTGTATGAAACTATGCTTACATTATTCTTTATGTATGCTTTATCTTTATGATAGTATAAATCTTATAATACTATTTTAAATTAGGTATTGTTATGTTGAGCGTTACTTGAAAAGTAGACAGAATGGACACAAAAAACACCATCTGAGGAGGAGCAAGCAAAACATTGTGACCTGAAGAAGGTATCTGCGAAACTTTGTCAATAAAGTGCTCCTCCTCAGATGGTGTTTTTTACCCAGCTATTGTTATTTCATATTACAACTACCGGTATTAGTATTTAGTATGAATACATACACAGTATGTAAACAGTAGGTGCAAAGGCGGCAGTATGTGTGGGGAATGAGCAGAGCCAGTTCTTTGACCTGAATGTTGGGTTGAAACAGGGGTGTGTGTTGTTCCCGTGGTGGTTTACTGTATATATGGATGGAGTAATACAAGAAATACAAGGAAGAGCAGTGGATGTTGGTGTATCGCTGATAAGGGAGGGAAATGAGAGGAAGCTGCCTGTACTGCTGTTTGCTGATGATACAGTTCTGATGAGCGATAATGGATGGGAGTTGCAGGGTCTGGTAAATGCGTTTGGAACAGTGTGCGAAAAATGGAATCTGAAGGTAAATGCAGGGAAGAGCAAGGTTATGGTCTTAGAAAAGGATGAAGCCACAGACTGTGAGGTGAAGTTGAACGGTCAGGCTATGGAGATTGTCAGCTTATTTAAGTACCTGGGCAGTGTGTTGAGTAAAGATAGGACTATGGATGAAGAAGTGCGGGAGAGGGTGCAACAGGGGAAGAAGGTTGTAGGAATGCTGAAAGCAGTAACAAGAAATAGGGTGGTCAGCATGGAAGTGAAGAAGTCCTTGCATGACAGTGTGGTAATCCCGACACTGACTTACGGAAGCGGAGCATGGACGTTTGAGAAGAGACTCAGACCAAGGGTGAGAGGGGTGGAAATGAGTTACTTGAGAAGTGCGTGCAGAGTTACATGGAGGGATAGACAGACGAATGAGGAAATAAGAAGTAGGTGTGGTGTGGAGGTATATGTGCTGAAAATGTGAAAAGGAACAACTTAAGATGGTTCGGCCATATGGAACGTATGGGAAGCGAGAGAATGACTAAGAAGGTGTACGAGAGCGAGGTGGAAGGACAGAGAGGGAGATGTAGACCGAAAGAGAGGTGGAAGGATGGAGTGAGGAAGTATATGGATGAAGGCGGTGCTGGTTGGGAGGAGGGGCATCGACTGACTGGGGACAGAGGTGCATGGGGGCGGTTCGTTCGTGGCCACACCTTCGGGGATCACGGCGTCAGGCAATAGATAGATAGAGATACACAGTTCATGTTAATAACGTTACCAATAAAGAATTATATTTATGCTTCTTATTTATTTTATATATTCTTAAATATTTGTTATTACGATTGCTGTTATGAACATATTCTTTCATTTTTATCTTATTGAATTTGTCTTACTAGCTCCATTCTTTCTACTTATTCAAAATAGAATATTTATTTACAAATTACCATACATTTAAGCTTAGGTTAGAACATTCCTTTTCTCTTATCATACTATATTCCCTTGTAAGCCATATCATCTGTTACCACTATAATTATGGTTTATGTTGGTTTAAAGTGACTGCCTTCTCTCCGTTCTTAACACTATCTGCGCCAACGTTTTGCGGGTTATACCATTATATATTTTTATTAATTTCACTCCAACACCAAACACCTCCCAAAGAAAGTATATGCACCCTAAAAATGAACAGATAAGAATTAAAATCAAATAACCTTAACCAAGATTTAAAATTATATATATATATACATAATAACATTTCTTTTACCATGGAAGAAGAAAATTATTCCAAACTCCCCTTTTTAGACCTTTCAATTAACAAGAAGAATGGCGGTTTAACTCTCTCGATTTTTAGGAAACCAACCTTCTCGGGTTTAGGCACTAGTATTTTTCAGTTTCTCTCATTTTAATTTTATACTAAATAGCATCAAGACTCTCCTCCATCGAGCGTTTAGCCTCTCATCTAATTATATTATGTTCCATAATGAAGTTAACTTTTTGAGGAAGTATTTTAGTAATAATGGATATACTGGATCATTCTTTGATAAACAACTAGGCAGATTCCTAAACAAGAAATTCCAACCCAAAATGTCTATTCCCACAGCAAGTAATGAGGTCATTTATTTTTGCATTCCTTATCTAGGTGACTGGACTAAGAAAATAATAACGTCTCTTGAGATTACCTTACTTAAATTTTACCCAGATAAGATCTTTAAATTCATACCTGTTAATAAGTTCACAATTGGTTCATTTTTTCATTTTAAAGACCGCCTGCCAGACAACCTACGCTCGTCAATTGTTTATAGTTTTAATTGTCCCAGTTGCCAAGCGGGATATGTGGGCAGCACTGTTCGCTCACTTAAGACTCGAGTTGATGAGCATTTAGGTCAGTCTTACAGGACGGGTCAACCATTCACAAACCCTCCTCACTCTGCTGTGAGGGACCATTGCACTAAGGTATGTAAAATTCCGTTAAACAAGGACAACTTTAAAATCATTGATAGTTGCTCTTCTGTAAACTTGAGAATTTTAGAATCCCTTCACATTAAGAAAATTCAACCTAAACTCAATATTTCGACTTCTGCTTTCCCCTTAAGTGTTGCCTAATCCCCCATATGTTTTCAAATTTAAATGTTTAGTATCTATACCTTTTATTTTATTTAGTTTTAGGTTTTAGCGTTACTCAGATTTAAATCTACAGACTTTATATCCCTCAATAAATTAATGTTTTCGTTTTTGTTCACTTTTAGGTCACTGATGATGGCATACACTATATGTCGAAACGTTTGAAAATGTGTGTAATAAAGATGTTGGTTGTTACGTCCCTAGTCATTCTTTTCCTCCTGAAGTTGTGATTCCCCAGGAACGTTCCCATTTCCGATATATATATATATATATTCAATAACTACAATCATCTGTTCAACTTAAGTTAATATGAACGAGCACAGCACAAACCTTTCTAAAAAAAATAGGCATCTTTATACCCTTATAGTAATGTTCAGGTCTTAGGCAATATATTCTGGCGAGCATTATATTAAATCAAATATATATACATCTCTTTAATATATTTTTAGTGTGTTGAAACCATTTTCATGATATTCTGGCTAACATGTTATGGAAAGGGTAATTAAAGTTTCCATAATGAGATACACTTCTGAAAATATCCTAGTAGTAAAATACCCATCTTATAAAAGGATAGCAAGGTAAATCACTATCAAGAGACCCAATTATGTTATATACCTGTGTTATAAAAGGATAGCAAGGTAAATCACTATCAAGAGACCCAATTATGTTATATACCTGTGTTATAAAAGGATAGCAAGGTAAATCACTATCAAGAGACTCAATTATGTTATATACCTGTGTTATAAAAGGCTAGCAAGGTAAATCATTATCAAGATACCCAATTATGTTATATACCTGTGTTTTACCCTTGACATTTTACAGTGTAGTGGATACTTGATACACTTCATTGGGAACCGTTGAGGCTGGTGTCAAGGGAGCCAACTTCGCTTTTTTTCTCTTTCTCTCCCTCTCTTTTTGGTTTGTATCCATTAGGCCCCATTCAGCATACTGTTTTAAGACGTTTACCCCCATCTAGGTGTCAATATTTTCCTAGCGAGCGGTAGCGAGCCAGCATATATATATTTTTGTTTTGACATAGTTAAATTTGTACATTTTTCGATAGAAAAATTTCTCCGGCGAAGCCGAATTTCTCCATAAAATGCTGGCTCGCTATCGCTCGCCAGGAAGAAATCGACACCTGGATGGGGATAAACGTCTTAAAACAGTTGGCTAAATGGGGCCGAATGGATACAAGCCAGGGAAAGAGAGAAAATGAGAGAAAGATAAACAAAAAAGCCGGTGACCCCCTTAATAAGATTATGGGACCCAATTATCCTACAAATTCGCCTCATTAGCTTTAGAAAGAGTGGGGGTGATGAACATTTGCATAGTTACCCATAGAAGCTTAAAAATAGATGGAGAAAACAGGAATATTTCTTTACTTTTTGGTGAATATAAAATGTGGGAGGGAGAAAACTGAGTCATTTGTTTACTTTTCGTTTTCGGTGAATATACAGTATAATGTGGGAAGGAGAAAACGGGAATATTTGTTTACTTCTTGGCGAATATATAATGTGGGAGGAGAGCAAGACAAAATGATAAATACATAACCATTAATGGATAGAGAGGAAAGATAGAATTGCGTATAAATATACAGTATACATTTACAGTATAAATATACAGTATACATTTACAGTATAAATATACAGTATACATTTACAGTATAAATATACAGTTAACATTTACAGTATAAATATACAGTTAACATTTACAGTATAAATATACAGTAAATATACAGTATAAATATACAGTATAAATATACAGTATAAATATACAGTATACATTTACAGTATAAATATACAGTATAAATATACAGTATAAATATACAGTATAAATATACAGTATAAATATACAGTATAAATATACAGTATACATTTACAGTATAAATATACAGTATAAATATACAGTATACATTTACAGTATAAATATACAGTATACATATACAGTATAAATATACAGTTAACATTTACAGTATAAATATACAGTTAACATTTACAGTATAAATATACAGTTAACATTTACAGTATAAATATACAGTATAAATATACAGTATACATATACAGTATAAATATACAGTTAACATTTACAGTATAAATATACAGTTAACATTTACAGTATAAATATACAGTATACATATACAGTATAAATATACAGTATACATTTACAGTATAAATATACAGTATACATTTACAGTATAAATATACAGTATAAATATACAGTATACATTTACAGTATAAATATACAGTATACATTTACAGTATAAATATACAGTATACATTTACAGTATAAATATACAGTATACATTTACAGTATATATATACAGTATACATTTACAGGTATACAAACAAAACATCAAGCACAGGTAATGAGAGAGAGAGAGAGAGAGAGAGAGAGAGAGAGAGAGCCAGTGTTACAAGGAGTTACAATGAATAGTTAGTATCTCGGAGACGTTGCTGTCAATGCCGGGGAGATAATTTATGTGGAAGAGAGAGACTGTTTAGTGCACTACATTCAGTACCTAGTGTGCAAAATACTATCTACTCTTTCTTCGAACTGCTCTACTGAAGAACTGTTTACAACTTCTGATGGATGTTTTATCCAAATAGAACAGATCTTATGTGAAAAAGTTTCCACAATTACAATTACTAGTGATAAATCTTTTCAATTCTAACTTCCAGCCATGGTTGCGTGTTGTATTCGTATTGAAGCTGAAAGTTTTGCTAGAGAGAGAGAGTACAAAGGAGTACAAAGGAAATCAAGCAACAACAGATCTGGTGACCCTTCTAGGTTGCTGGTCCTCCAAAGCACTGAGGATCAATTGTCCAAACAGTGGGTGGTTTAGAGTGGGTAAGGGAACATTGGAAAGGGAACTACTGCCCTGGAACTAATGTCCGTGGCAGGATTAGGAAGTTAGTAGGGGACAGATGGGTTAGTAGCTGAGGGGGGGATAAAATAAAGTTATTCATTTACAAACGCAGTCAGTCGCGGGTTCGATGCAAGATACTTGTCTAGGTGAAGTTTAAATGAATCAACTGTGCTGCACTCTATAACGAGAGAGAGAGAGAGAGAGAGAGAGAGAGAGAGAGAGAGAGAGAGAGAGAGGCGCGGGAGGAAGTCAAGGCAAGCAGGAAGTTAGAAAATATACTTTTTTTCATAAAGTTGGAAAATAATCCGTCCCAAGTTCCCACACACACCTCTCTCTCTCTCTCTCTCTCTCTCTCTCTCTCTCTCTCTCTCTCAAATGACAAATGAGTTTCAGTGCGGATGAATGTAAAGTACTACATATATCGAATACCGAAATGAGAAAGCAAACTATTTGATGAATGGCACTCAAGAAGTTGTTAAGAAGGCAAACAAAATAATTCGCTTTATAGGCAGGTCATTTGAGCATACATCCAAAAAAGGTATCCTAAATCTTTACAATTCCTTAGTCAGACTTCTTCTGGAATACTGCGTTCAGTTCTGGTGACCTTATTACCAAAAAGATATAGACAAGCTAGAACGAGTTCAAAGTAGAGTTACCAAAATTATACCTAGCCTAAAGAACAAACTATACGAGGAGCGTCTTAGAGAATTAAATCTATTTCCTTTAACCCAGCGAAGATTAAGAGGTGACTTAATTCAAGTGTTCAAAATCATCAAAGGCATCAACAATATGAACTGTAGTAAGTACTTCACTATCGACCAATCTAATTACACGCGGGGAAACGGTTGCAAAATTATTGGTAAATTTTTGAACTCGCACGAGTCTAAGAATTCGTTCTTCAAACGAGTTGTTAACTTGTGGAATGGGCTTCCCCGAGACGTTATAGACTGGAGCACCGTTTATTCTTTTAAACTTCACCTAGACAAATATCTTGCATCAAACCCACGACTGACTGCGTTTGTAAATGAATAACTTTATTTTATTCCCCCTCAGATTCATCAGAGGATTATTGCGTTCATACATTGCTAAGACGTTACTCTCTTTTTCCCAGATATACGAAAGATCCTTGTAACTTTGTTATGTTACTAACCCATTTGTCCCCTACTAACTTCCTAGTCCTGCCACGGACATTAGTTCCAAGGCAGTGGTTTCCTTTCCAATTTTCCCTTACCCACTCTAAACCACTGTTTGGACACTAAGCTTGATCCGCAGTGTTTTGGAGGACAAGCAGCCTTGAGGAGTCACTAGATCTGTTGTTGCTTGATTTCCTTTGTACACTCTCTCTCTCATATCCTCAGCACGGGCATCAAGGTCGTTGAGATAGTAACTATTTCTTGTCTATCTATCTATCTATCTATTGCCTGACGCCGTGATCCCCGAAGGGGTGGCCACGAACGAACCGCCCCCATGCACCTCTGTCCCCAGTCAGTCGACGCCCCTCCCCCCAACCAGCACCGCCTTCGTTCATGTAGTTCCTCACTCCATCCTTCCACCTCATATTCGGTCTACCTCTCCCCCTCTGTCCCTCCACCTCGCTCTCGTACACCCTCTTAGTCATTCTCTCGCTTTCCATACGTTCCATATGGCCGAACCATCTCAAGTTGTTCCTTTTCACACTTTCCAGCACATCTACCTCCACACCACACCTCCTTCTTACTTCCTCATTAGTCTGTCTATCCCTCCATGTAACTCCGCACGCACTCCTTAAGTAATTCATTTCCACTGCTCTCACTCTTGGTCTGAGTCTCTCAACCAACGTCCATGCTTCGCTTCCGTAAGTCAGTGTCGGGGATTACCACACTGTCATGCAAGGACTTCTTCACTTCCATACTGACCACCCTATTTCTTGTTACTGCTTTTAGCGTTCCTACAACCCTCTTCCCCTGTTGTACCCTCTCCCGCACCTCTTCATCCATAGTCCCATCTTTACTCAACACACTGCCCAGATACTTAAAAGAGTTGACGATCTCCATAGCCTGACCGTTCAGCTTCACCTCACACTCTGTGACTTCACCCCTTTCGAAGACCATAACCTTGCTCTTCCCCGTATTTACCTTCAAATTCCGTTTTTCGCACACTGTTCCAAAATCATTTACCAGACCCTGCAACTCCCATTCATTATCACTCATCAGAACTGTATCATCCGCAAACAGCAGTATAGGTAGCTTCCACTCAATTCCCTCCCTTTTCAGCGATACACCAACATTCACTGCTCTTGATAGTATTTCTTTCATGACTCCATCCATATATACAGTAAACAACCACGGGGACATCACACACCCCTGTTTCAAACCAACATTCAGGTCAAAGAACTCGCTCTGCTCACTCTCCACACGTACTGCCGCCTTTGCACCCTCATACATGCTCTTCACTGCTTTCAGCAACTTGCCCTCAACTCCGTATATTCTAAGTACTTTCCACAAACCTTCTCTATCCACTCTGTCATAGGCCTTCTCCAAGTCCATAAAGGCAACATACACCTTTTGTTTCTTCTCCAGATACTTCTCCACAACACAATTCAGGGTAAAAATCTGATCTACACATCCTCTTCCCTTCCTAAAAACTCCCTGCTCGTCGCCTAACCATTTCTCCGTTCTCACTCTCACTCTCTCAATCACTACCCTACTGTATACCTTCCCTACTACGCTTAGAAGACATATTCCTCGGTGGTTACCACACTCCTCTTTCCCCTTTGCCCTTATATAGGGGGACTATTATGCCAGTCTTCCAGTCATCGGGTGCACTCCCCTTCTCCCATGCTAGTTTGCACATTTTCCATACCCATTCTATCACTATCTCACCACCATACCTCAACATTTCCCCACACACTCCATCTGTTCCTGGTGCTTTCCCCAACTTCACTCTTTTCATGGCTTCCCACACTTCTGACCTCCTGATCCCCACCTCCTCCTCCACTACTTCTCTTCTTCTCCCTCCCATACCATATCCAGCTATGTTTGCTGGCTCTTCATTCCTTTCATTTAGCAACTCACTGAATAATTCCCTCCATCTTTCGACTCTCTCTTGCTTCTCGGCTAGCATTCTCCCATTCTTATCTTTCACACCCTTACTGTTTCCCTTGCTACCTTCCCTAACTTTCTTGACTTCTTTCCAGAACAGTTTCTTACTCTCCCTCCATTTTACACTCAGATTCCTTCCAAATTCCTCATCTACTCTTCTCTTACTTTCCTTCACTACTCTCTTCACCACCCTCTTACTCTCCACGTACCTCGCTCGTTTCTGTCTCTCGGAATCTTCATTCCCTCTACTACCCAACCACTCTATATGCTTTCTTCTTTTCTTCCACAGCTATTCTTACCTCTTCTGTCCACCATGCTGTACCTTTCACTCCCCTCCCTCTTCTCCTCACTCCACACACCTCCTCAACATGCTGCACAGATCTCATCCTTAAACACCTTGCTCATCTCCTCCACTTCCTCCATAACTTCCAGGTCGAACCACCTAGTCGTCTTTCCACTGCTCTCCTGTACTCCTCCCTGACTTCCTCCTCCTGCAACCTCTCCACCCTCCTCACCATTCCACCCTCCTCTCGCCTCCCTCCCGCTCTCCTCACCCACTTCTTTTGTATCCTAACCTTAGCTACCACTACATAATGATCAGACAGACCCCCTCCAATACCCCTATACACCCTAGCATCCATCACAGATTTCTTCATTCGTTCATCCACACATACATAATCAATCAATGACTTTCGTTCCACCACTGTCTTATCTTTCATCGTCAACATCCGTTTCCACGTGTACCTGTGGATCATTCTGTGTCGGAAGAAGGTGTTGGCTATCCACAGCCTCCTTCCCACACATACGTCCACAAGTGCACTACCATTCCCATTCACCTCTGATGGTACCCCCCACCCTCCCACCACTCCCTCAACTTTCCTATCACCCACCTTACCATTCATATCCCCAATCAGAAATATTCTTTCGTTCTTGTCAAACTTCTCCAGGCACGCCTCCACATTCATCCAGAACTCCTCTTTCTTTCCTTCAAGTATATCCTCTGTCGGGGCATACACGCATACAATCACCCACGTTTGTATTCCTACTTTCATTCTCACCCACACAATCCTTGAACCCACAGACCCATACTCTCTTACACATTCCTTCCATTTGCTACTTACAAACAAACATGCACCTTCTCTCGCTGTTCCTTCACTCACTCCAGCACACACACCCATTCCACATTCCCATTCTCTCACATCTGAACCTTTCCATTTGGTCTCTGTCATTCCACATACATCCAGCCTGGCATTCACTAACACTTCCAGAACCTCTCTCTCTTTTGTTCCATCATTCATGCCACTAACATTCCACGTAGCCATTCTCAGAATGTCCGAAGGCATGTCCTTAGTCGGTCGTGGTTCGTCAACGTTGGTTCCGTCCGCATCCGAGGCTGTTCGTTCGTTTTTCTTTGCTTAGATATTTTTTCCGGGTAGGGGTCGCAAGCCCACCGTAACTCCTTTTAAGCGGAGATATTCAATTACTGTTATAATTCTGGACCCCCTTTTCCCTAACGTTTAGGCTTTTTTGTTTTGAGATTGTAAGATAATCGCCCCATTAGTTGGGCAATTTTAAGACCTTTCGCTCCATTTGTGTCATTTCTAAGACCTTTCGTGCCATTTAGGTGTCGATTTCTTCTGGCGAGCATTATCAAGCCTGTAATTAAGAAGGAACCAGCCTTTGGCCGGCACATTTTTCTACCGAAAAATGTATACAATTATTTGCAAGGGGGGACTTGGGGGTATTGTTTTACGCTTGATGGCGGTCTAGGGAGCAAAGTAAATACCTCCCCTTAAGTCTCTCACTTTCCTGTTTTGCCGTCTAGCTATCTCTATTAGAAGCAAGTCCGGTTACCCCCGTTGAAACCCTAAGATCTGTGTGGTCAGTGTAGTATATGCAAATCTATGTATGTCTGTGTGTCTGTGTGTCTGCCCCCCCCCCCCCTCTCTTGTCCAACTCTCCCAAACTTGTCACTCGGTTCTCAAACTTTAGAGCATAGTGAGAGAGAGAGAGAGAGATACTATGAGATATACACCCAAAGATATATAAATTAGTGTCAAAATACGACTTCAAAAGTATGTATTACAAATATATATAAATACTAGAACGAAAAGGGAACTATTACAATGTGCCTCAAATAACATGGGATCGCAGTACAATTTAATATATACAATACACAATATATGAAATTAAATATATTTGTAATAGTTGCTTATATCTTTACTCCAGCCATCGGTCGGTCGGTCGAAATTAATTATACATAATACACAAATATATAATTTCCCCAAAGAAAAAATATATATATATCAACTTCCATTTCAATAGGCACAATGGTTTTGGGGGGTCTGTGAAAAGCTACTAACCACTAATGCATTCCCAATAGTTTTTTTCACAGACTATTTACAATCACCATAAAACCACTCAGCATAATTATACACTAATGGACAGCCAATCTTTATATATAACCAGAGAAGACTTGGTTAATGGAACTGGAAGAATAATTTTAAAATATAAAAATTATCAATTTAATAGAGAACTTTTATAAGACTAATATCATCGGTAATGCATTCTCATTAATACTTCCAGGATCGTCTTAGAATAAACAATCATACCATTGTTTATGTAACTAAACATAATTTAAAAAAAATAATATATATTTGAATCACATAATGAATCATTTAATATAAAACTAATAAAAAACACTAATTCAATGGCATATTTCATCCCCATATAATAAAAAAAAAAATGTAACCAATGAAAAAGTTTGTTAATGGAAGAGAACTAAGTATTTTTAATCATAGCCTGAATCAATTAGTAGAAAACGGTAATAAAACTACTAACACAAATGGGGGGGGGGGACTTATTTGTAGCAAGGTGCTCTTATGTAACATTATGAGGGCATATTGATCTACTCTCCTCATATCATCTCTTTGTGGCTTCCTAGTCCCTCTAATTGCCTCTCTCTCTCTCTCTCTCTCTCTCACTTCCTAGACTTCTTCCTTGTGTTGCATTTTACATTATCTGTACATTCTATTTGCCACATAAATTCTCTAAACTTTGGCTCCACAACATTTCCTTGCTTCTGCCTTTCCTGCCCCCCCCCCCCCCCTCTCTCTCTCTCTCTCTCTCTCTCTCTCTCTCTCTAGGAGGCTTTGTGATGGGATCTCTTCAAGGGATTACACACACACACACGTATAAACACACGCACACAGAAAGATACACACAATAAAGGACAAGTGCCAAAACCCCTACCCAACCACCGGAAAACAAAAAAACACACACACATATATACACACATGTACACCCCCCCCCCCAAACCCACAGAGCCCCCTCCTCCCCCCTAGTAAAGGACCAACACAGGACCCCCCCCCCCCGCCCCCTCCTCTCCCCAGCCTCCAGATAACAAGAAAAGGTCAAAGGTCAAGGTCTCCCGCAGTACACTCACACCACCGACCCATGGCGTACATATACAATACATAAATCATACATAGCATACATATGCATACAAGATACATAACTTACAGGACTATACAATACATACATCATACATTGCCTACATATACAGTACATGATACATAACCTACAGTACAGGACTATACAATACATAAATCATACATAGCATACATATGCATACAAGATACATAACTTACAGGACTATACAATACATACATCATACATTGCCTACATATACAGTACAGGATACATAACCTACAGTACAGGAATACAATACATAAATCATACATAGCATACATATGCATACAAGATACATAACTTACAGGACTATACAATACATACATCATACATTGCCTACATATACAGTACATGATACATAACCTACAGTACAGGACTATACAATACATAAATCATACATAGCATACATATGCATACAAGATACATAACTTACAGGACTATACAATACATACATCATACATTGCCTACATATACAGTACAGGATACATAACCTACAGTACAGGACTATACAAAACATACATCATACATAGCCTACATATACAGTACAGGATACATAACCTACAGTACAGGACTATACAATACATACATCATACATTGCCTACATATACGGTACATGATACATAACCTACAGTACAGTACTATACAATACATACATCATACATAGCCTACATATACAGTACATGATACATAACCTACAGTACAGTACTATACAATACATACATCATACATTGCCTACATATACAGTACAGGATACATAACCTACAATACAGTACTATACAATACATACATTATACATTGCCTACATATACGGTACATGATACATAACCTACAGTACAGTACTATACAATACATACATCATACATAGCCTACATATACAGTACAGGATACATAACCTACAATACAGTACTATACAATACATACATTATACATTGCCTACATATACGGTACATGATACATAACCTACAGTACTATACAATACATACATCATACATAGCCTACATATATAGTACATGATACATAACCTACAGTACTATACAATACATACATCATACATAGCCTACATATACAGTACATGATACATAACCTACAGTACAGGACTATACAATACATACATCATACATTGCCTACATATACAGTACAGGATACATAACCTACAGTACAGGACTATACAATACATACATCATACATAGCCTACATATACAGTACATGATACATAACCTACAGTACAGTACTATACAATACATACATCATACATAGCCTACATATACGGTACATGATACATAACCTACAGTACAGTACTATACAATACATACATCATACATAGCCTACATATACGGTACATGATACATAACCTACAGTACAGTACTATACAATACATACATCATACATAGCCTACATATACAGTACAGGATACATAACCTACAGTACTATACAATACATACATCATACATAGTGTTACGACCGGGACTCGTATAAAACAAGGGCTCTTAATCATTGGACTAGAAAGGCACACAGCCACAACGGTAACACTAGATCCAACCCTCGAACTTATAATGCCGGCGCACAAAAACACCTATACCCTCCAGAGTTAAATCTGCGATAGCGGGGTATCCTCTAACTCGGTATAAATGCACTACTACAGGCTGATGATCTCTGATACAGCCTGATCACAACAACATACAATTACGTTAATAATGTATACAAGGAAAAAGATAGAGAGCTTAATTAAATCACTGGAATGAGTTAATGCAAACAAGAAGAAGGTATAATTAAAGTTACTCTAAACAATAATAAACTGTCACTCCTATATTAAAGAAAGTGAATGAAAGTCCTAAAGCATCGAACAGGAATCTTCTGAAGAAAGTCTGATGCTGCTTAAGATGATCGAATCGTATTTTGAACTGTTATATAAAGCAGGAACAAGATATGACAAGTGTATGGACATACAGTGTTAACTGGCACGGGAATAACGATAAATGCGCAATAGTATTATCTCCAACAACAAAAGAAGTACTTCCTCAGGCAACGCAAAAGCCTGCTCGGGTTGTGCAACTCAACAACAACCAAGGCTTACACTCAACGTGAATAAAAATGCTGCATACATAACATAAGAGTTTATAATCCTAATCGGGTGGCTGCTAGGCGAATAAAGTCTAGCTGGGATGTCGTAGGCTAGGAAACAATGGCTGAGCAAGCGGCTCGTAGCCTAGCGAGGTCCTTAAGACTGTACGGCCAAATTACGTTAAATGACGGGGTGCTCTCTTGAGAGATCCAGATCGCTAGTATTTGGTTCTCTCCTGGCGACCCTCTCAAAGTCAAAGCAAAACGAGTTAGCACAGTGTTGGGTGGCAGAGGCAAAAGCCCTCACTCGCAACACAGTGCTAAACTCACAAGGTACACAGTCAGAAAGACAACCTAGGGTTCCCACGTATCCGTTGCGATTGTACAAGTTCAACAAAACCTGGTACACATCGGAAATCACAACATCAATAGCCTTACCCCAGTCTAACATTAAATAGCCCAGCAGACAACCAAGAAATAGGTAGGGAGACACCGCGAGTGTGTCGAACCTCCACATAATTTTTTTAACCCCTCCAAAATGTCTAACTAAAAATGGAATATCTGAGAGCTTCAGCATATAATACGATGGCCGATATATGAAATCGTGCAGAACCAAAGGGGAGTTATGATGTTAAATAGATTGGAAGAATTAGAGATAAGAAGTTGAGAGAGAGAGAAAGTGTTCTATAGGTAGAAGTCGGGGACAGGTGGCAAGGGAGGTGTGAAGGGTATGCTGGTCAGGCAAGCTCTGAGCAAGGAAGGCACAAAGGCAGCAGGGAGTGCGGGGGGACCACTTCCTGACGCGGCAGGAGGGCAGCAAGGCGGCCAGCCACTCAGAGGGCCCGGCCGTGGCATGACGTCACCGAGACAACGTGTAACACTACGCGTACTACCCTCTGCCTCCTGCACTTACTCACTCACACTCTCTAGCTGTATCATTCAGTCTTATACATTAAACTTATAACTGATGATATAAAATATAATGCATTGTCACAGGCGAAAATAAAGACCACTTCTGTACTGCCTGTGACATGACGATTCACAAGAAAGAAAGTACAACATTGTAGATAGACTGTAGCCAAATTCATTGCCCTGGCGAGTGTTAGCGAGTGGCCTAGCGAGCGGCTGAGCCCACGTGGCGTTCTGCTAAGCTGCAGGCGTCGCAATAGCCTAAATATACGTACCGGTACAGGATACATAACCAACATATACAATACATACATGATACGTAACCTACATATACAATACATACATGCTACATAACATACATACACAATACATACATGATACATAACTTACACACAAAATACATACATGATGCATAACATACATAATTACAATACATACTGATACATAACCTACAGTACATACACGCTACATAACCTATGTACACAATACACACATACTTACTACAATAATACATACAAATACACGCTACTGTACACCTACACACCATACACATACATAACCTATGATACATACATACACACACTACATACACAATATACAACACATACATAATACATACACATAACCTACGCTACATAACCTACATACAAATAACTACATACACAATAACCATACATAACCTACATACACAACATTACATAACCTACATACACAATACACGCTACTACTACACATACACATACACATAACATAATACATACATACATAACCTACATACACGCTACATAACCTACGTACACAATACACACACACTACATAACCTACATACACAATACATACTGATACATAACCTACATACACGCTACATAACCTACGTACACAATACACACATACTACATAACTTACATACACAATACATACTGATACATAACCTACATACACGCTACATAACCTATGTACACAATACACACATACTACATAACTTACATACACAATACATACTGATACATAACCTACATACACGCTACATAACCTATGTACACAATACACACACACTACATAACCTACATACACAATACATACTGATACATAACCTACATACACGCTACATAACCTACGTACACAATACACACAACTACATAACCTACATACACAATACATACTGATACATAACCTACATACACGCTACATAACCTACGTACACAATACATACATGATACAAAACCTACATACACAATACATACATGATACATAACCTACATACATGATACATAACCTACATACACAATACATACATGATACATACATGATACATAACCTACATATATGATACATAACCTACACACACAATACATACATGATACATAACCTACACACACAATACATACATGATACAATCATAACCTACATACACAATACATATATGATACATAACCTACATACACAATACATACATGATACATAACCCACACAATACATACATGATATATAACCTACATACACAATACATACATGATACATAACCTACATATATATACAATACATACATGACACATAACCTACACACACAATACATACATGATATATAACCTACACACACAATACATACATGATATATAACCTACACACACAATACATACATGATACATAACCTACACACAATACATACATGATACATAACCTACACACACAATACATACATGATATATAACCTACACACACAATACATACATGATATATAACCTACACACACAATACATAGATGATACAATCATAACCTACATACACAATACATACATGATACATAACCTACACACACAATACATATATGATACATAATCTACACACACAATACATACATGATACATACATAATACATAACCTACACACACAATACATACATGATACATTACCTACACACACAATACATATAATACATAAGCTACACACACAATACATACATGATACATAACCTACACACACAATACATATAATACATAACCTACACACACAATACATACATGATACATAACCTACACACACAATACATACATGATACATAACCTACATACACAATACATACATGACCTTTGTTACAGTGTGTAGCGGTAAGTCAGACGTGATGTGGTACCATGGTGAGACTTTGGAAATACCCTATCTCAAATTACTAGGGTACCGGTAGCTATTTATATTGGTTTATATATTTAGCTTGAGTACTCACATGTTGGTGGTTTAGGTGTATGGTGGTAAAATATGCATACTGAGCTTTTACTTTGATACTACAAGTAGATCCTTTACTATACATACTGTACATATACTTTGATACTACAAGTAGATCCTTTACTATACATACCCGGTACTGTACATATACTTTGATACTACAAGTAGATCCTTTACTATACATACTGTACATATACTTTGATACTACAAGTAGATCCTTTACTATACATACTGTACATATACTACAAGTAGATCCTTTACTATACATACTGTACATATACTGCACACAGTTGCTAATAAAAGTCCTGCTTACCTTCACAACTACAATTTGATACAATACATACAATACATAAGATCAGTGATGGAATACGCAAGCCCAGCCTGGGGTTCTAACCTAGCTGAAACACATCATAAGACCTTACAGACTATTCAAAACAAAGCCCTGAAGATCATTACAGGCTGCACAGCTACTGCACCCACAGATCACCTACATCAAGAAACCAAAATCCTCAAAGTCAAAGACCATCTGGACTTGAGAGGCACTCAATTCCTGGCAGCAGCCTCCACGAACCAAGACCACCCACTAAACTACATGGCAACACACCCACAGACACCAAGAAATATCAAAACAACACCCAGCACACGATATCACACACAATTATTGTCCTCTCTCCTTCCCTGCCCACCCCGAACCAACTTCCAGAAGCACATCCATACTCATATCTCTCACCGATCCATCCACTCACTCACAAACAACACGCAGCTGCATGCACGACCTCCCGAAATCCATCCTTCCGAATCCTCCCGAGGACAGAGTCCACCTGGCCAGACTGAGATGCGGACACCATCCAGCTCTCCTGAGCTATCAGAAGAGACTGGATGACTCCGTTGTCGACGCCTGCCCGGGATGTAACACAGCACCCCATACCATTAAACACATCATAGAAGACTGCATTTCACACAACCACTTACGCCAACAACACAATCTACACTTAATGAGAGCTCTGTGGGAAAGCCCGATCGTGGCCATGGCCTTCCTCAGGGACTCGGGGCTGTACGGCCAGGCAGCTTAGGGAACAACAACAACAACAACTACAATTTGAAATATATATTTGATTTTAAGAAGATATTTCTCTGAAACACCTAAGCAAAGATTGTATACAACAAGTTACATCATAATATTAGGCTATAGTAACTCCATCTGTCTACGGTATAACCAAAGATTGTATACAACAAGTTACATCATAATTAGGCTATAGTAACTCCATCTGTCTACGGTATAACCAAAGATTGTATACAACAAGTTACATCATAATATTAGGCTATAGTAACTCCATCTGTCTACGGTATAACCAAAGATTGTATACAACAAGTTACATCATAATATTAGGCTATAGTAACTCCATCTGTCTACGGTATAACCAAAGATTGTATACAACAAGTTACATCATAATATTAGGCTATAGTAACTCCATCTGTCTACGGTATAACCAAATAATTATATAAATGAAGATGAAGCCGTATAGACGAGTCATTACCTGTGTTGGCCTTTGTAATTGACCACTTGCGAGTTTCGACTTATAAGGAAGTTGGAGCTGTAGACATTGATATTTAACAGAATTACCAGCTAAAATACGATTGTAGTATATTTATAAATTCTTAAAACCCAATGCAAAGTACTTTTTATCCATCAGAAATTTACATTATTATTTCAGTTTAATATCGATGTTTACAGCTTCAACTTCCTTATAGCCTGAAACTCGCAAGTGGTCAATTATGCTTACATACAAGACTGCATTAAGGGGGGTGACCTGTTTTTTTTTTTTTTTTCTCTCCTTTTCTCTGACTTGTATCCATTCGGCCCCATTCAGCCAACTATTTTAAGACGTTTATCCCCTTTTTTTTTTTTTTTTTTTTTTTTTCTATATTCCAACTTACTTCCTCTCGGGCATAGGCTGAGAGCCTTAACATTCACCGCTTTACAATGAACAGTGAAGCCCGTGAGGTCTTGTTCCAGTCTAGGGAGTGAGACATGTGAAGCACGTAGAGTACAACGAGCACCTGCCATCTTGCCTTCACATGAGGCACAGTGCTCACTCATGGCCCGAAACGGCCCCATCTCTGAAGCCACCTCGTTCCCGTGCTTCACTGTCTCACCCCCTACACTCGGACTCTCACACTTACACACACACAACGCCACCTGTTGAGCAGATAACTCACATCTACAGTACAGTAGGTGTTGATTTCTTCCTGGCGAGCGATAGCGAGCCAGCATTATATGAAGAAGTCCGGCTTCGCCGGAGACATTTTTCTATCGAAAAATGTACAAATTTAGCCTGCTGTCAAGAACATTTAACAAATATGCTGGCTCGCTACCGCTCACCAGTAAAATATTGACACCTGGATGGGGATAAACATCTTAAAACAGTAGGCTGAATGGGGCCGAATGGATACAAGCCAGAGAAAGAGAGAACAGGAGAGAAACAAATGCAGGTCATCCCCCTTAATGTCCTCATGCAACATACACACTACTCTATACTTACATAGATTATGATACAAACACATTCATACACACTACTCTATACTTACATACATGAACGTACCAACACATTCATACACACTACTCTATACTTACATACATGAACGTACCAACACATTCATACACACTACTCTATACTTACATACATGAACGTACCAACACATTCATACACACTACTCTATACTTACATACATGAACGTACCAACACATTCATACACACTACTCTATACTTACATACATGACCGTACTAAAACATTCATACACACTACTCTATACTTACATACATGAACGTACCAACACATTCATACACACTACTCTATACTTACATAAATGACCGTACCAACACATTCATACACACTACTCAATACTTACATACATGACCGTACTAAAACATTCATACACACTACTCTATACTTACATACATGACCGTACTAACACCTTCATACCTATCCTAGCTATCTCCTATTCTTTTTCTAATTTTTATAAATGATCTCCTCAACTGTACCTCAATTCCCGTCCATTCAAACGCAGACGACTCAACCTTACACTACTCCATTAGTTTTTCAGAACGCCCCAGCCAGCAATCCCTCAACGACAAACGTAATGAAGCCATAGAACTCTTAAATTATGATCTAAATACTATCTCCAATTGGGGCAGAGAAAACCTTGTTACCTTTAATGCTTCCAAAACCCAATTTCTCCATCTACCCGTAAGGAACTCCCAGCGGACTATCCCTTATTCTTCAACAATACAAAAATAAATCCTTCATCTTCTCTCAATATTTTATGGCGTCTCCTTTTCTTCTGCTCTCAGTTGGAAGGACCATATTACCAGTCTTGCTAAGGCAGCCTCCCAGAAGCTGGGTGTGCTCAACCGCCTTAGGGGGTTCTTTTCCCCTGCACAGCTTCTTGCTCTGTACAGGGGCATAGTGCGTCCTTGTATTGAGTATTGTTCACATGTGTGGGGAGGTTCCTCTCACACCGCTCTCCTAGACAAAGTTGAAAGGAAGGCCTTTCGTATCATTAACTCCCGTCCACTCACCAACTCTCTGCAATCTCTCTCTCTCTGCCGCAATGTTGCATCTCTCTCTCTATTCTATCGCTACTATAATAATCAGTGTTCCTCAGAGCTTTCCCAGTGTATACCACCTCCTTTACGTAGGGCACGTGGTACCCGTCTTGCAACTCAATCCCACCCATACTCTGTGCAACTCTCCAACCCAAGAGTGAAACGTTACTCTCAAACTTTCTTCTACTCAACAGCTGAGCTCTGGAACTCTCTCCCAGAATCAGTCTTTCCCTCTTCCTATGACTTAAATTGCTTCAAACTCAGTGTGTCCAGCCATTTTGGCTCGAACGTCCCTTGATTTTGGCCCTGTCACTCTTTCAACTATGGGGGAGGCACTCGCTATAGGCAGTTCTGCCTTTTGCCTCCCTCAATCACATAGAAAACAAATAAAAAATACAACAGACATACCCCTTCTGTACTGGCGACGTATTGTATATTTGACTTCAGCTACATTTAGACGAGTATATGAAGCTCAGGAATGAAATATGGTAGCTAAAAGGCTTAATTGAGATAGCCTGTAGCCTTTCAATGGGTAGACGTCCTTCCTAAACTGAATACAATCGTCTAATAATTGCCAGAGTGTAATCAATATAATCATACATCATCCAATATATACATGTAATCATACCAGATACGTACATACACATGACATAACAGTATACTACACAGGAGGCAGTATATAGTGTTTGGTCTCCTTCTACATACAGAAAACAAAATATGTCCCTACAGTCTGGTTTAGGTAATGTAAGAAATAGCTAGACAATTCACTAATATTATCTTAAACACTAGCTCATCCGACGTCTTGGGGGCTATAATTGTGTATTTTCTTAACAGGCTATTGAAGGTTTTCATTAGTTTTACCAATTTCAACTAGACTAAAATAAAGCCGGCCTCCCCAGACCCCCTTCAAAATAAGAAACACCCCCTAGAACCCATTTCATGATAAATTTATAATTTTTTAGTACGAAAATGTCGCAGGCGAATGCCGGTTTCTAAAAATATCAGGCTCGCTATCGCTCGCGCAGAAAAATAATCAAAATCGAAATCTTATAGTCGCTAACCTAATGAGGCCATACGTCTCAAAATCGCCAAGTAATGGGGTGAAATAGGGTGGATTCAAAAGGACCAACTCAGGATAGATAGGGTTAAGTAGACTAATAGCAAAACAAATTTCCCGATAACGCCTTAACCCTTTTCAATCAAATGACTTGGGTTTCATTCACACTACCGCCCGCTGATTTTAATAAACATAAGAAGGCCTTGTGAGAGTTAAGATAGTTAATTTAGATATACTTTAATAATTTCAATTCAACCTATGAGCTTATCATAAATAAAGCATGCTATTTTTCTGCTTGAAGGAGCTATAAAGATTATATATACACCGACAATAAATTACAAAAGTTGTTAAGAAAGCTAACAAAATTATAGGTTTTATAGGCAGATCTTTTTAACATATATCCAAAGATGTAATCCTCACTCTTTACAATTCGTTAATCCGTCCGCTTCTGGAATACTGCGTTCAGTCCTGGTGCCCCTACTACCTAAGAGATAGCCTATAGACAAACTGGAGCGAGTTCAACATAGAGTTACCAAAATGATACCATGTTTGAGGAGAACAACTATATGAGGAGCAACTTGAGGAATTGAATGTTTTCCCCTAACACAGCCGAGATTAAGAAGTAACTTAATTCAAGTTTTCAAGATCATCAAAGGCATCGACAATTTGACCTGCAGTAAGTATTTTACAATTGACCAATCAAATTACACAAGGGGAAATGGTTACAAAATTATTAGTAATTCATTTAACTCGCATGAATCTAAGAATTTCTTCTTTAATCGAGTTGTCAATCTGCTTCTCAGAGATGTTATACTGTAGACTGCAATACCGTTGATCCTTTTAAAGTTCGCCTATATACAGTAAGTACCTTGCCCGAAACCCACGGATGACTGCATTTGTAAATTAATAAATTACGATACTTCCTTAGTACTGTATTGTAATATAATTACGATACTTCCTTAGTACTGTATTGTTATATAATTACGATACTTCCTTAGTACTGTATTGTTATATAATTACGATACTTCCTTAGTACTGTATTGTTATATAATTACGATACTTCCTTAGTACTGTATTGTTATATAATTACGATACTTCCTTAGTACTGTATTGTTATATTATTACGATACTTCCTTAGTACTGTATTGTTATATAATTACGATACTTCCTTAGTACTGTATTGTTATATAATTACGATACTTCCTTAGTACTGTATTGTTATATTATTACGATACTTCCTTAGTACTGTATTGTAATATAATTACGATACTTCCTTAGTACTGTATTGTTATATAATTACGATACTTCCTTAGTACTGTATTGTTATATAATTACGATACTTCCTTAGTACTGTATTGTTATATAATTACGATACTTCCTTAGTACTGTATTGTTATATAATTACGATACTTCCTTAGTACTGTATTGTTATATTATTACGATACTTCCTTAGTACTGTATTGTTATATAATTACGATACTTCCTTAGTACTGTATTGTTATATTATTACGATACTTCCTTAGTACTGTATTGTTATATAATTACGATACTTCCTTAGTACTGTATTGTTATATAATTAACCTAATTGAATTCACACTTTATCATATCCTCTGAGAAACTGTTGGGCGCTTAAAAAAAACAGTAACTTAGAGAGCAAGTAACCTCGAGGGGTCGCAAGACCTGTTGTTGCTTAATTTCCTTTTTACTCCTTTGTACCAATTAAATAGACTGTTGATTAATACATAAACATCAGTAACAAACAGATATTTACATCTGATTCATGTTTGTACTGACTCTTATACACACACATTTACATAATGAATACACACACAAACGTACATGCATAAACATACACATTAGTATACAGTTTACAGAGCACCCTGAAACTCACATACCTACATTAACAAAGATACCGAGCTACCGAGGCACAAATTAACTTCATAAGCGAGAAAAACATAACTATAACTATAACTATAACTATATATATATATATATATATATATATATATATAGAGAGAGAGAGAGAGAGAGATATATTCTATTTCAAATACGGACATAACTACATTATTTCAAAAGTAAATATTATCGTATATTGATGGCTACAATTAAAATTAAAATGACGTCACCATGTTAGATCAATTAACCCCTGAAGTGAGATGCCATTATATTAATCATATCATGTCTAACACTAGACTTTAAAATGCAGTTCAGGAAGGACCACTAGGAAAAAGAAACTTACAACCTAACTAACCCATTGAGCTTACCTAAGCTGAGGTAGTGGACGGCCATCGTTCACTTCCTCAATTAATAAACTCCGGTGTTCCTCAGGGTTCTGTCCTATCTTCAGTTCTCTTTCTAATATTCATTAATGATCTGCTTAACTGTACCTCCAGTCCTATCCATTCTTATGCTGATGACTCTACCTTACACTAAGCAACTAGTTTTTCAGAACGCCCCATCATGCAATCACTCAAAGTCTCACATGATAAAGCCATAACACACTTATCTTCTGATCTATCAACCATTTCCATATGGGTCACAGAAAATCTTGTTACTTTCCATGCATCCAAAACCCAATTGCTCGTTTATATACCCGTCAAGAACTCCTGCAGGTTTATCCATCATACTTCAACAATACACAAATCAATCCTTCATCTTCTCTCAGTATTCTCGGTGTCTCTTTTTCTTCTGATCTCTCTTGGAAAGACCATATTACCACTCTTGCTAAAACATCTTCCCAGAAGCTGGGTGTGCTCAACTGCCTCCAGGGGGTTCTTAATCCCTACACAGCTTCTTGCTCTGTACAGGGGCACAGTGTGTCCATATACTGATCATTGTTCACATGGCTGTGTGGGGAGGATCCTCTCACACAGCACTTCTAGACAAAGTTGAAAAGAAAGCCTTTCCCATTATTAATTCATGTCCACTCACCAATCCTCTGCAATCTCTCTCTCTCTCTCTCTCTTTGCCACAATGTTGCAAGTCTCTCGCTATTCTACTCCTATTACAATAATCAGTGTGCTTCAGAGTTCTCTCAGTGTATACCAACTCCTCTACGTAGAGCATGTAGCACCCATCTTGCAACACAATCCCACCCCTATTTTGTGCAACTCTTCAACTGAAGAGTGAAACGATACTCCCAATCTTTCTTGTATTCAACAGCTGAGCTCTGGAACTCTCTCACTGAATCCAACTTTCCCTCATTCTACGACATAAATATAATACAGATATTAGCTCGTTGTTCACAAGAACCTAAGTAGTAAAAGCTAGATTGTTCTATTATTTAATCAACTTAGTGCATGTTGAGCTTAGTATTGCAAAACACAATTTTAAGGTTAGTGTCTGCTGTTCACAGAAACCTATGCAAGACAGGAATCGTGAAATTACCATGCTGAGATTCACAGGAATCTAAATCCATATAAACGTTATTATTTCACAATTACGAGAATGCTCCCGGTAGAGCCAGATATTGTACGTAATAATAAGTGTTATTATTGTCCGCGGTCACCAGAGACCTAGGATTAGGATATAATTATACCCGTGATATTGTATATTGTCACTGTGTATTGATTATTTGTATTTCGTATACCCTTTACCTTTTATCTAATAAATTAGTTGTATGCATATGTTTCCCTATTGCTTGACTTATCCAGCTGAGTATGCTATAAGCCAGGCAATAAATGATTGCATAATAATAAGTTAAAAATTAAATAATAATATTAACAATAATAATAATAACATAAAAATCTACCCTTAAAGGGACCTAAATAGCGTCCCATACGTTCATTTACATTTTCTTATGGTAAATAAAACAGGCACACAACGATTATTTGTAACGTATTAAATAACACCAACAAATCCTTTACTTGAACAAGCAGACTATTCTTTATTTATTTTATAGTTACCTATGCCGATATACTCTTCTACGTACAGTACAACAGCAAACATCTATATATTGAAAGAACACACCCACACACACACACACACACACATACACTCTTACATAAACACACACAGGCTCACACACAAAAATACCAACATATACGTACACACACAGTCATAGTCAAGTAGTCAAAAAATTAATGACTTCCTTTTCAGTCATCACTCCAAGGCGCACCTCTTTTGTCAACCTACACACACAGACACACACACACTTACTCTTTCTCTCTCTCTTTTATCTCATAAAACTGGACCCATCGACAAAACCACTTATTACCTACACCATCAAAGTACACACAAAAACACAAACAAATCTGCCATTTATAGGCCACATACACACAATAACAACAACAAAGGTGTTCAGTAGAGCCCATATGTACGTCATCCCTGCAAACCAAAGTGTTCAGTAGAGCCCATATGTACGTCATCCCTGCAAACCAAAGTGTTCAGTAGAGCCCATATGTACGTCATCCCTGCAAACCAAAGTGTTCAGTAGAGCCCATATGTACGTCATCCCTGCAAACCAAAGTGTTCAGTAGAGCCTATATGTACGTCATCCCTGCAAACCAAAGTGTTCAGTAGAGCCCATATGTACGTCATCCCTGCAAACCAAAGTGTTCAGTAGAGCCCATATGTACGTCATCCCTGCAAACCAAAGTGTTCAGTAGAGCCCATATGTACGTCATCCCTGCAAACCAAAGTGTTCAGTAGAGCCCATATGTACGTCATCCCTGCAAACCAAAGTGTTCAGTAGAGCCCATATGTACGTCATCCCTGCAAACCAAAGTGTTCAGTAGAGCCCATATGTACGTCATCCCTGCAAACCAAAGTGTTCAGTAGAGCCCATATGTACGTCATCCCTGCAAACCAAAGTGTTCAGTAGAGCCCATATGTACGTCATCCCTGCAAACCAAAGTGTTCAGTAGAGCCCATATGTACGTCATCCCTGCAAACCAAAGTGTTCAGTAGAGCCCATATGTACGTCATCCCTGCAAACCAAAGTGTTCAGTAGAGCCCATATGTACGTCATCCCTGCAAACCAAAGTGTTCAGTAGAGCCCATATGTACGTCATCCCTGCAAACCAAAGTGTTCAGTAGAGCCCATATGTACGTCATCCCTGCAAACCAAAGTGTTCAGTAGAGCCCATATGTACGTCATCCCTGCAAACCAAAGTGTTCAGTAGAGCCCATATGTACGTCATCCCTGCAAACCAAAGTGTTCAGTAGAGCCCATATGTACGTCATCCCTGCAAACCAAAGTGTTCAGTAGAGACCCTATGTACGTCATCCCTGCAAACCAGTGTTCAGTAGAGCCCATATGTACGTCATCCCTGCAAACCAAAGTGTTCAGTAGAGCCCATATGTACGTCATCCCTGCAAACCAAAGTGTTCAGTAGAGCCCATATGTACGTCATCCCTGCAAACCAAAGTGTTCAGTAGAGCCCATATGTACGTCATCCCTGCAAACCAAAGTGTTCAGTAGAGCCCATATGTACGTCATCCCTGCAAACCAAAGTGTTCAGTAGAGCCCATATGTACGTCATCCCTGCAAACCAGTGTTCAGTAGAGCCCATATGTAAGTCATCCCTGCAAACCAAAGTGTTCAGTAGAGCCCATATGTACGTCATCCCTGCAAACCAAAGTGTTCAGTAGAGCCCATATGTACGTCATCCCTGCAAACCAAAGTGTTCAGTAGAGCCCATATGTACGTCATCCCTGCAAACCAAAGTGTTCAGTAGAGCCCATATGTACGTCATCCCTGCAAACCAAAGTGTTCAGTAGAGCCCATATGTACGTCATCCCTGCAAACCAAAGTGTTCCGTAGAGCCCATATGTACGTCATCCCTGCAAACCAAAGTGTTCCGTAGAGCCCATATGTACGTCATCCCTGCAAACCAAAGTGTTCAGTAGAGCCCATATGTACGTCATCCCTGCAAACCAAAGTGTTCAGTAGAGCCCATATGTACGTCATCCCTGTAAACCAAAGTGTTCAGTAGAGTCCATATGTACGTCATCCCTGCAAACGAAAGTGTTCAGTAGAGCCCATATGTACGTCATCCCTGCAAACCAAAGTGTTCAGTAGAGCCCACATGTACGTCATCCCTGCAAACCAAAGTGTTCAGTAGAGCCCATATGTACGTCATCCCTGCAAACCAAAGTGTTCAGTAGAGCCCATATGTACGTCATCCCTGCAAACCAGTGTTCAGTAGAGCCCATATGTACGTCATCCCTGCAAACCAAAGTGTTCAGTAGAGCCCATATGTACGTCATCCCTGCAAACCAAAGTGTTCAGTAGAGCCCATATGTACGTCATCCCTGCAAACCAAAGTGTTCAGTAGAGCCCATATGTACGTCATCCCTGCAAACCAAAGTGTTCAGTAGAGCCCATATGTACGTCATCCCTGCAAACCAAAGAAAGCTTTATTCAAATTAGTCCTGTCCGTGGCCATGTTGGACCATGGCCAATATGGGTAGAGCCGAACCGTCAAATTAGTCGGTAACCATTTTGGTTGGTGCCACTTTGGTTCACGGCCATATTGGCAGGCAGGCATCTTGGTATGTAACTTGTTTGATACGCAGCCATTAAGGGCACATCCAAGCGGTCACATTAATGTGATTGGTTTTGGAGGAGGCGATAGCAGTGGTTAGTGTCGTGAACTGCAGACCAAAATACCTTAACACAAGTCCAATCTAAAAGTCAGTTTTTTTTCTGAGGTGATCTGATTGTTCCTGCTGTTCTACAAACATCCTGGCTACACCGACACGTCAAGCAAATACCCCCTATATCATCACCAATTCATAGCTTAGAAGATGCCTTACCATTTTCGTAGATGATGTGAACGACCATATAGCTGCTCTCTCCAAATCAAGTGACGTGTATAAAAAAGGGGTCAACATCTAGTGTGGCAGATAGGAAGCAACCAACACTTTGAAGCTCCACTGTGATCATCTAGTGAGACATATGAAGTACCCATCATCTCGAAGCTTCAACCAATCATCTTGGGGCCTCACAAGAGTTACAGGCTACTAAACAACCTAAAGTCCCGAGGTTGAGACATAGGTTCGTAGTCGCTTTGATCCATGGCTGATATGTGATGAGGGGTGTAATTCCATCCATCCATCAATTGCTGGACACTTTACTCCCCTTTATGAGGGCGGCCATATACAAAACGCCTTCAAGCAGACCTGTTCCCTGTGAGAAGGACAACCCGTGCCAGTTTATTTAAGGCCTTACAGGACAGACTACTCAACTTAAGGTCCGTCCTACTCCAAGGCCCTCTATGTATCTTTGTAGCACTATGTTCCTACTGTGGTGTGTGGCTAGTCCATCCACTAACCTGCTCCACCCTTAAGTAAGCAGTATGGATATGTATAAGGTTTACTCCCCTAGATGGGTTGCCGACCAAGGCTGACGAGTCCGATCCACATGGTTTTTTATAAGGTTGTCTCCAATACATGGGTTGCCGACCAAGGCTAGCGAGTCCCATCCACCCGGAGAGAGTCCCATCCGATTAGATAGGCTTATTAGGTCCGTGGTCGTTTTTGTCTGCAGGCACTTTGGTCCGGGGCGTTTGGTTCCACGGCCGATATAGTCTGTGGCCTATATTAGCATATCTGAATGATCAAAATGATCCAATTTGTATTGGCTGAGTAACCAGTTAATCCGCAGCTATTTTGATTGATGGCCTTTATTATCCAGAATCATTATGGTGCAGATTTGGTGTACAGATGTGTTGAGCCATGGCCAGTATGAGTCATAGGTATACACTGAATACACCATCCAAGTCTCAGTCAAATCTGTTAAGGCATGTCAGAGATAATGACATGTTAATATCTAGGGGTTAAGCCCTTAAAACCCCAAGTTAGAGTGATCCAAGCATCACTATTATGTATGTGGGAAGTTCTTATGCATCCAGTATATCACATAGTGAGTATTCGTAGTATCGGCAGCTCCCCAATTAACTTACAAATAAACCTAATTAATGAAATCAAATTAATTAATGAATACATGTGGTACTCCCAAGATTAGAATCTAGGATACTCACACCGAAATCTAGCGCACTAACCAACTAACCATTACACTATCAAGACAGTTAAAGGTTTAAATTAAGCACAAGCTAACTATACTGTATATTATCCATTCTCGAATACTGGATATTATTCTAAGCATGTATGTACTAATATCCAACTGCACTATGATAGCCTAATGATTGCATGATTGAAAGGGGTAATTGATGGAGCCTTAACCACAAGGGAAGGCCTCGCTAGGAGTTACTCCTGAACCTGAATATATTCGTAATATCACCAACCCATCAATTAACCTACATATATACCTAATTAATGAAATCAATTAAAAAATAATTACATGCGATACTCCCAGGATTCTGAGGTTTGGTTAAACCTTTTCATAGGGGGTATATTACGCGAGAGGCAGGGAGCGAGTGGGTAGTAGATTTTAGGTACTGATCAAATTCCATGTAAATTCGTCGACTAGTTTTTAAGAAATCCTGTTCACAAACAGAAAAACAAACTAACAAATAGTCAGTGATGATCATATAATCTTCACATACTTCGTTTGGCGGTTATAATAATAAAATATTAATCAATGAACATTACCTAAGCGCAAGTTTTTCCACAGGATTTCCACAAACCATTTGCACAGATTGGACGTTACTGAAATGACGGGGTTGCTACAGCCAAATGCAAAAGCCAGTTTCAGAATTGCCAGCCTGCAACTGGATCCACAAACTAAACCAATAACACGGAAGCAAAGGAGAGACAAGAAAATGCAGGAGCCACCCCTACCGCCCAGAGCTTCTCATGTTCTATGGGACCAAGCAGCAGTTATGAGCATGGGAAATTATCACAGCCAACCACAGCTCTGCTTTCAAAACACACCAGCCACTCACAGGACAGCATTTCCTCCATCCCCGAATATGCAATATGATAAGACTTGTTTATGCAAGTTGAACACCAGCGACCGGAAGCTTACAGGTACAAATGGACCTGGGCAAGAGTACCAGTTATGACGGTCCTGTAGATGTAATAACCTCAAGACAAGAAGCACAAATAGGCCAGCAATACCCAAGTCTGTCTAAGAGTCTGGAGAATGATGTAATCCTTATAAGTAAGATTTCTCCATGAATAGGGTAAATAAATGCCTTGTATGATATAAATGAGTTACCTAATATATAAGTACACCTATAAATATTAACCAGCCATGTCTACAATAAGTATTAAACCTTACAACTTCATCACAACGAATTCACAATACCCCATATTGCCGCGAGACTGTATAAAAGAGAGTCAAGAATTAAGTCAGATATTACCTCAAAGATTTAGTGGAAAGGTATGCAAAAATCCACTGCGGTACTGTACTCGGCCTGAAAAGGACAGGACAGCTAACCACAGCAGAAGCTTGCCCCAAACCTGCCCCTGCCGGAGAGAGTGCTAGACCTGTGGTGCCCTCTGAAGTCTGGAACCTGAAGTCCTGCTCGAGTGACACCCTACCCCCCTGAAGTGCTGCTCCACGGACCTACGATCTATGTCGGCCAGCCTTGCTATCTCTCTATCCTCCAACATTACCCTAAGTGTATCTGTATATCTTATGTTGTTATTATAATTGTCAAGGTATAGGTTAAAATATGTGAATTGCGTAAGCGTGAGATTATATTTAGATCTGTGCCCAAGATCCTTGATTGCGTATTATGTTAATCTTTCTGAAACTGATATTCACTCTTAACTAGATCTGTGTTCAAGATCCTAGATTTTATCTGGTTTAAATCTCCTATAGAACGTCCTACGCATAAGTTATATACTCGTGTTAATTAATTCATCTCGCCACGCACTCACAGATTTTCCTAGTATAGGCCTATGTATTCTGTTATGTATGTTACAAGTTGAGGTCGAAGTGTATTTCGTGTCTTGATTCCCCTTCTTAACTCATAACTTATTACCTAAAACCTACGCCCATTTTCATAATTAATTTATCTCAGTCTCCGTTGTGAAGTTCTATCATTCACTTAACTTATATACTTCCCCAGCCCCCATATTTACGTGAAATTACTCAATTATTTTTGTGATTATTTTATGAACTAGTATTATCGTTCATTTGATTACTGATGTAGATAATTCTGATTCTTACTGTCTAGGAATTCTAGCATTGCATAGAGTCTATTATCTAAATTTGACATCATCTCGAACACACCGTTTATTAAGGTGATTTCTTATTAAGACTGTTAACTTGTTCAGATATCTTGTTAATACACTTCTGAGTATTTCCACAGTACAACTTCGTCTTGTGCGTCACTTTTAGCATAATTAATATTGTATTGGTTCTCATTCACGCTATTATCATTATAAGCGTTTCTAAGACATCTGTTAACTAATCTAATTTGGTTAATTAGACTGTCTTTATATACAATTAATAGATATTCCTTTAAAGTTGATTCATAATTGTATTCCTAACATTACATCTGAATTCCTTGATCGAGTTCGTAATTATTACATACGTTCGATTGAAGTGAATATATAGTTCAAATCATAAATTACATAATTTGAGCTACGTACATAGTAAATTGTGAAAACAATTAAACAATACAGTACCCAGTTTCATCCTAATATCTCTGAGATTAAGTTCATATTTACACAAACTAGATTTGTATTTTCCAACCCCGCAGTAGAACGCATGACCTGACACGCTAGCTGATTAAAGGTCGCATTAACTTGAGAGCGTTTGCCTTGCTCAGGCGCGCAAACGCCCCACTCGTTCATCTCGCTCCCACTGCCTGTGTATCTGTTTGAACTCGCAATTCATTCATCTTCCCCTTGTATCGAGATTGTATAATTACCTTTACTGTTGTTTCATTCACGTAAGACACTCGACCCACATCATTATTATTATTAAGGGTTGATACTATAAGTCATGTGCTTATTTAATTGCATATTTCCTGCTTTGTTTATTACCACCACCGAAGTAAAATTGATCTCACTTTGGTCTATTCGGCTATTATATATTCGCTTCGTTACCTTATAATTCCCATATTTAATAAGGTAATATTATAGCCTGAATTATTCCTATAAACCAAGCCAATAAGTGAAGATACCATTTCCATGCCTTTGAATAAACTTGTGCATATAATTCATATGTGTGTTGTTATTGAGTTCTGTAGTACCTAGTTGAATACTTATTTGTGATATTGAGAACGTGTTCGGGAAGTTCCTGTTGAGTTTATTTATGGTCTATAAGTCCAAATCTGGATTTTAGTAAAGACTATATTACGAGCTGTAACTATTATAGCCCGACAAAACAGTTACAATGTCCGCTAACTCAAAGTTCCAATGTACTGCTAGGTGAACTGGGGTAGACCTATCGGGTGTTAGGAGACTTGACCATCAGGCTCGTCCTGTCCAAGATTCGAAGGAGGGTTCTCTCAATTGTGCACGAAGCAAACTACCACACATTTTGTTTAACACACTCACATACACACACACATATGCACAAATATATACAGAAGCCCTTGCAAACACGCACACACAATACAAGTCCTCAATATTATCCACACAAATACAGTAAACCCTGCCATCACTCAGGAAAATATAAACTACAAACCCTACACGTGCACAGCACATGCCTTCAATATTATCCAAACAAACACAGCAATCCCCGTATCACTCAGGGAAATACACACTACAATCCCTAAACACACACACACACGAGCGCACTACATCAATATTCACACACTCATACTCTCACACATCACCATTCACACACACGTACTCTCACTTAATCACTGAGCGGGTTTGGCGAGTGGTCTAGAGCGCTGATCTTCCAGAAACATCGTTTTTTTTCAGCTACCCCGATGAAGAGGAATGTATCGTCGTTTCTTCCTAGCCAAGCTGCTACACTATCAGTCTGTGTTAGCCTACACGTACTTCTCACCAGTGCATCTGGTATGTACTATGGTGGGAACTCGGCACCTCAAGGTTGCCATAGATCGCATGTGACCCCGTAGTTAAGGTATTGTACTGTACCTAGGTTAAGAACAACTCTGTAGATTTTCAGCCTCACGGCTGCAAGTGAACAATAAACTGACAATTATTATTATTATTACATTACACACATGACTCACCTTCTCAATCACCCACATCCCTCTCTCTGTCTGTCTGTCTGTCTGTCTGTCTGTCTGTCTGTCTGTCTGTCTGTCACACACACACACACAAACACACACACACACACACACACACACACACACACACGCTCTCTCTCTCTCTCTCTCACACACACACACACACACACACACACATAAAAATAAATAAATAGATAAATAAAGATAAATAAATATATATATATATATATATATATATATATATATATATATATAAAACACACACACCATTTCTTCAAGTAGTAAGATAAGGAAGCCAGCAATTGAAAGCTGAGGAAAGTCATTCAACACCTTCCTAATTAACTGGTAGTGTGGATGCCATTTACAGCCTTAGAGATTAATGACAAGTATATATATAAAGGTACATAGGTAGATAAATAGAAAACATACCATATACACTATACAGGTAGTCTGTTTATCTTTCTATTCGTGTGTGTGCTGTTACCTAACTCACTCTTATGTGTGTGTGTGTGTATGTATGCTTCGGTGTGTGGGGTGGGTGTGTGCGTGTGTGTCTCTTTGTGTCGGTCTCCTTCCCACATCAATAACAAGGCCTCGATCCCATTCTATCCTGCCAATCTTCTTACACAGGCTCTACCTCCACAACCCTATATACTGTATAATATATATACCAACCATTATATTACACCTCACTATACCACTACCATATACGGCATATATCTACCACCACTACCCTATATATATACCAACCATTATATTACACCTCACTATACCACTACCATATACGGCATATATCTACCACCACTACCCTATATATATACCAACCATTATATCATACCTCACTATACCACTACCATATACGGCATATATCTACCACCACTACCCTATATATATATCAACCATTATATCATACCTCACTATACCACTACCATATACGGCATATATCTACCACCACTACCCTATATATATATCAACCATTATATCATACCTCACTATACCACTACCATATACGGCATATATCTACCACCACTACCCTATATATATATCAACCATTATATCATACCTCACTATACCACTACCATATACGGCATATATCTACCACCACTACCCTATATATATATCAACCATTATATTACACCTCACTATACCACTACCATATACGGCATATATCTACCACCACTACCCTATATATATATCAACCATTATATCATACCTCACTGTACCACTACCATAATCAGTATACAGAATATATATATATATATATATCTACCATCACTACCCTATATATACCAACCATAATATTATACCTTACTGTACGTACTGTATATATATATCTACCATCACTACCCTATATATACCAACCATAATATTATACCTTACTGTACGTACTGTATATATATCTACCATCACTACCCTATATATACCAACCATAATATTATACCTTACTGTACGTACTGTATATATATATCTACCATCACTACCCTATATATACCAACCATAATATTATACCTTACTGTACGTACTGTATATATATATCTACCATCACTACCCTATATATACCAACCATAATATTATACCTTACTGTACGTACTGTATATATATATCTACCATCACTACCCTATATATACCAACCATAATATTATACCTTACTGTACGTACTGTATATATATATCTACCATCACTACCCTATATATACCAACCATAATATTATACCTTACTGTACGTACTGTATATATATATCTACCATCACTACGCTATATATACCAACCATAATATTATACCTTACTGTACGTACTGTATAGTCATCGTTTGGACATAAAAAAAAGGTGTTCATTGTTCAGATTTATAACAAATAGCTGTCCATCAATCATGTCACAAATGCCAACCAATCTTGTTCATTTACCCCTTGAGGATTATAACGCGTTTTACCAGTTTATGTTGGCTATCATTACACGATTTCATTCAACTTAGGAAGGATCTGTGAGAGTTAGAGGCATAATTAAGTTAGATTTGACACGTTAGATTCCTAGAGATCCTTTTTAAACTGCATAAAATCATCTAATGATAGCCAGATACAACTGTCAAAAAGCGTCATGACCTTCAAGGGGTTAATAATGTGACGTATGCGGTGAAAATATATTTGTTTACGTTAATTTGAGTAGCCCACAGCAAACCCCCACCATCAGCAGCAGCAACAAAATAACAAGAATCTATACCCTGTTCTACTCTTGTCCATTAAGGGGGGTCACCTGTTTTTGGTCTGTCCTTTTCTATCTTTCTCTGGCTTGTATCCATTTGGCCCCATTCAGCCTACTGTTTTAAGACGTTTATCCCCATCCAGGTGTCAATTTCTTACTGGTGAGCGGTAGCGAGCCAGCATATTTTTTATTTTTGTTTGACAGCAGGCTAAATTTGTACATTTTTCGATAGAAAAATTTCTCCGGCAAAGCCGGATTTCTTCATATAATGCTGGCTCGCTATCGCTCGCCAGGAAGAAATCGACCCCTAGATGGGGATAAACGTCTTAAAATAGTTGGCTGAATGGGGCCGAATGGATACAAGCCAGAGAAAGAGAGAAAAGGACAGAAATAACAAAAGGCAGGTTACCCCCTTAACCTCCATCACTCATAAACGACTAGAGTAATCGAGGTAATATTTCTACTATTTTGGAAGGGGTCAGCCAGGGAATAGGCGTGGAAATGTACAGCTCAAAATATGTTCTAGTCCTTTTTAAGTGACAGTACAGCGACCCAGGGAATAGGCGTGGAAATGTACAGCTCAAAATATGTTCTAGTCCTTTTTAAGTGACAGTACAAAGGAGTACAAAGGAAATCAAGCAACAACAGATCTAGTGACCCTTCTAGGTTGCTTGTCCTCCAAAACACTGAGGATCAAGTGTCCAAACAGTGGTTTAGAGTGGGTAGAGAGACCGTACAGCGACCCAGGGAATAGGCGTGGAAATGTACAGGCCATTTGCTCTAGCCCCTTTTGAGATACAGAGGTTAGGGTTCACGCTTTCTGGACTACTTATTTGGAATAGGGTATACCTTCATCATCGTCATCATCATCATCATAACATCAGCAACAGCTCCTACAGTATAGTTTATTCGCTGTAAGTAGGCGAGAAATCATGACCTCTATCCTCTGTAACTCACAAAGTGCTAGAGCAAATTGGCTGTAAATGTCCACATCTATTCCTTGACTGACCCTTCCCAAATGGTAAAAATATTAGCTCGATTACTCTAGTCGTTTTTGAGTTACAGAGGTTAGAGGTCATGATTACTCGCCTACTTACAGCGAATAGACTATAGTACAAGTTTCAGTGTTATATAAAGTTACACCAGTTCGAACCAGTGAACCTTAAATTCACTACCGGGGATGTTTGTTTTATTTCATCTATATATGAACGAATTTATGCAGCTTAACCCCCGGGGGGATGGTTCACTTTTTGGTCGATTTCTTTTTCATTTTTGAATTATGTTTTCAAGTTTCCTCCCTAAACCTCCATCAAACTTAAACAAACAGCCATTAGATCCCCCTTCTAGATAAATGTGTAAATTTTTCGGTAGAAAAATGTCCCGGCCAAAGGCCAGTTCTTCCCAAATTATAGGTTCACTATCGTTCGTCAGGAATAAAATCGACACCTAAATTTCACGAAAGGTCTTAATATTGACAAGGAAATGGGGCGGAAGGTCTTAAAATCGACAAACGAATGGAGAAAACATCTTAAAATCTGAAAACTAATGGGGCTAAGCATGAGGGAGAAGGGGATCTAGAAAAACGACCCATCTGCCCTTAAGAAGGATCTGTGGTAGTTAAAAGGGTCCATTCTGAAGCATCTGGTCTATAATAGCGTATTGCATGGTCTCGTTTGCCTTCGATACTGCTTCAGAATGGGTGAGTAGTCGTTTATGTTCTAGAGAGTAGTCGTTTATGCTCTAGAGAGTAGTCGTTTATGCTCTAGAGAGTAGTCGTTTATGCTCTAGAGAGTAGTCGTTTATGCTCTAGAGAGTAGTCGTTTATGCTCTAGAGAGTAGTCGTTTATGCTCTAGAGAGTAGTCGTTTATGCTCTAGAGAGTAGTCGTTTATGCTCTAGAGAGTAGTCGTTTATGTTCTAGAGAGTAGTCGTTTATGCTCTAGAGAGTAGTCGTTTATGCTCTAGAGAGTAGTCGTTTATGCTCTAGAGAGTAGTCGTTTATGCTCTAGAGAGTAGTCGTTTATGCTCTAGAGAGTAGTCGTTTATGCTCTAGAGAGTAGTCGTTTATGCTCTAGAGAGTAGTCGTTTATGTTCTAGAGAGTAGTCGTTTATGCTCTAGAGAGTAGTCGTTTATGCTCTAGAGAGTAGTCGTTTATGCTCTAGAGAGTAGTCGTTTATGCTCTAGAGAGTAGTCGTTTATGCTCTAGAGAGTAGTCGTTTATGCTCTAGAGAGTAGTCGTTTATGTTCTAGAGAGTAGTCGTTTATGCTCTAGAGAGTAGTCGTTTATGCTCTAGAGAGTAGTCGTTTATGCTCTAGAGAGTAGTCGTTTATGCTCTAGAGAGTAGTCGTTTATGCTCTAGAGAGTAGTCGTTTATGCTCTAGAGAGTAGTCGTTTATGCTCTAGAGAGTAGTCGTTTATGCTCTAGAGAGTAGTCGTTTATGCTCTAGAGAGTAGTCGTTTATGCTCTAGAGAGTCTAGACTGTACTTACCAACTCCTGCCAAACGGTGAGAGACCAAGAGCAGTGAACACCATGACGTAGCTTACCTGGGGAAAGAGACAGACCATTAGCACACTTCAATAGTTCTCATTAACCCTTTCACGAACCGATTACGTATATCTTCTGTTTTCTGGCTATCATCAGACGATTTTTATTCAGATTATGAAGGGTATGTGGAAGTCAGAGGGTTAATTGAGATTGTCTTTACCCTTACAATTCCCACAGATCTTTCCTATGTTGTATAAACTCGTCTAATGATAGGAAGAATAAATTGTCAAAATGCGTCATAATCTTCAAAGGGTTAATAAATGGAGTAGTCACTTATAAATGTTCGTGGGCTTCCTTATGTTTTTATGTATGCAATTAAAACTATCTAAGTAGATATTTGGATATAACTTACTTTGCAATAAATACTTTATATAATTTTGTAAACTATGTACAGAAAATAATATTCATAAATTCGTTTCCACAGATATACTTCCATAATTAAAAGCAGGTGAAGGGCATGAATTTGTATGAGCGACTACAAGCAAATCTATTCAGCAAAATCCTATGTATAGTTGGCCACATAAGTCATGTTCCTCGTCGTGATCTTATGTATGAAAGTAAATTAGTATGTATGAATTGCAAGTGGGATTTCTTGTAGTTATCAGTTGACTAGTCAGACGAATTAGCCACTGCATAAGAAACTACACTCGTAACTCAAACATAAGCATTATATTTCCATGTATAAGATCACAGAGAGGAACAGAACTTAGGTGGCCAACTGTACAATCGCCGAGAGATAAAGGTGGTGCACATTTTCTTGAACAATTCTGACACGCTGACGAAATATTTAGAAACATTCCCATAAAACACGTGCCCGGGTCAGTGTTTTCCCTCAATGAATGTTTAGTGACTTAGGATTATCATATATAGTAAAAGTGTCAATATTTTCCTGGCGAGCGGTAGCGAGCCAGCATATATATATATTTGTTTTGATAGCAAGCTAAATTTGTAAATTTTTCGATAGAAAAATCTCTCCGGCGAAGCCGGATTTCTCCATACAATGCTGGCATGGAGCATTGTATGGAGAAACCCGGCTTCGCCGGAGACATTTTTCTATCGAAAAATTTACATATTTAGCTTGCAGTCAAAACAAATATATATATATATATATATAGGTTTAATTCTAGTTTCGCTTTCACAGCATACTCATAAACTTCTATGGCTACTTTAGAGTTGTCATATACCATACTTAATTCCTATATATGTCCAAAGCGGCGGAAATGCATTATAAGGAATTATACCTACTGTAAAAAAAAAAAAAAAAAAATCTCCCCATATGCGGCACCATAGCTATTACATAATACTAGGTTAGGTTAGGTAAGGTTGTTAGGTTAGGCTAATGTCGTTAATGTAGTTTATTATCATTATATTACGTCTTTTTCCAGCAATTTCCCTGATCTTCATAGTTGGTCGGGAAGCTATGCCTTTACAACGGCGCCTCCCTTTTGTCGCTGTGTACGTGAAACTAGAATTTTACCTATATATATATATATATATATATATATATATATGCTGGCTCGCTACCGCTCGCCAGGAAAATATTGGCACTTTTACTATATATGTTGTTGTTGTTGTTGTTGTTGTCTTTGTCGTTCCCCAAGCTGCCTGGCCGAACAGCCCCAAGGCCCCGAGCAAGGCCAAGGCCATAACAGAGCGCCCCCACAGAACCCTCACTGCCGACCACAATAAAGCCTGGGTGACCGAAGCCACTCCATGACGGGGAGCTGAGGAGGGTGCGGAAACGCCCGGGAAACCAAAGCCCCACCCAGGGCCCTGTGCCCCTCAGCAATTATGAAGAGAAAGTTGAGGGGCAAAGGAAAAATGTGACGCTTTGGCTTCCAATCTTGGTAGATTGGGAGGTCAATCCACGGAAGAGATGCCGTCACTTGAGATCTAGAAAATATATAAGTAAAAGGAACAGTCAGAGTAAGCTATGGGTATGGCAGAGATCGCTCAGGTCTCACTCTGATAGACCAGCCCATCACTCACTATATAATTATGTTCGTGTCGGCTGTTGTAGAAAATAGCACGCACTCACACTATACGAAACTCACACACTCACACTATACGAAACCCACACACACACACGCTCAGCCACAATGACCAAGCGCACCAAGTCATTGTGCTCTGTAGCGCGAGTTCGATCCCAGCTAACTGTAAGTGAGGTTTCTGTCAAAAGACTCCAGGCTGTGAAGGGTACGTATGTATACGCCAACATCTGGTTCCCAGCTCACCTCCTACCCCTTCTTCATAAACGCCTTCCCGGACCTCCTTCAAACTACAAAAATGCACACACACCATTCAAGATAAAGTTGTACAGTCACGAGCATAAATACTGCAACACCAACCAGATAATGTTCTCCCCTTCGTATCCAAAGGTATTGCCAAACTTTGTATTCAAACTCACAATGATTCCTTTATTTCAGTCTAGCTACCGTCAGACGATTTTATTCAGCTTAGTATAAAACTCTCGTGATGAAAGAGTTAACGTTATCTGGTTGATGTTGCAGCATTTATGTTCATGACTGTACATTTGTCAATAGACAAATGTTCCGGCCAAAGGCCGTTTTTTTCTAATTTTCAGGCTTGCTATTGCTCGTTCAGAAGAACATCAATACCTGAATGGGGTGAAGTGTCTCAATTATCGCTAAACTAATGGGTGAAACGTCGTGTAATCTCCAAACTAAAGGAGCGAAACATACAGTATGTGGTCCAAAGGTACCCCCCAAGGATCAAATAGGGTTATAATGGGCTCCAGTGTTGCTACAGTGTATGTAGTAAATTGCACACCCGATCTTCACAGTGTACAGTCGCGGTCAGTAAATCCGCTCCATTTTAAGGCCACGATATATTATTCATATATTTATTATTTATTATTACCGGTATATATATGTGTTAGTTTGCTCCCTATACCTCTATTACTCTTAACAAAACACTCCAAAGATCCCCCCTTAGAGATAAATTGTACATTTTTCGGTAGAAAAATGTCCCAGCCGAAGGCAGATTCTTTCTAAATTACTGGCTCGCTATTGTTCGCCAGAAAAAATTCAATGCCCTAAATAGGGCAAAAGGTTATAGTCGCCAAACTAATGGGACAAACTTCTTAAGATCTCATACCTAATGGGGCAATAAATGACGGAGAAGGGGGTCCAGAAAAAAAAATACTTCCCCCTCCCTTTCACGCATTTATGACTCAGAGGTTGCCAGATTAGCAATAATAAATAGAGTTCTCTCACTCTTATAATTACCTCTCCAAAATTAGTGTTCTGCCCACAGCTAACTCAAAGACAACTGCAGAGGCTGAAGTAACTAAACTAAAGGTTTCTAAATACCCCTGATGGTAACAAAGGCATTAAAGTATCCCTAATAGGCTCAAAATCGCGTCATATGTCGGAGAGGGTTAAGCCTGGGACTGGTGAAACGAACCTCGGAAATATGTGTGGTAGAGAATTGTCAAGGAGATATAATTCAGCCGGACACAGATTCCAAAGTATATGTATTATCATTAATGGCCGAGATTGTACAGTTAGACATATGCATTTGTATTCACTGTGTCATTTTAGGTTTAAGGGGGGTCACCGGCTTTTTATCTGCTGTCTCTAATTTTCTCTCTTTCCCTGGCTTGTATCCATTCAGCCAACTGTTTTAAGACTTTTATCCCCATCCAGGTGTCAATTTCTTCCTGGCGAGCGATAGCGAGCCAGCAGCGGCGGCAGCCCCCAACCATAATACTAGGATAGGTTATGTAAGGTTGTTAGGTTAGGCTAATGTCTTTTCAGAGTTGACTAAATCTAGTAAACTCCTAGATTGTTGGGGTATTGGAAGTACAATTAACAATGTCAATGCTAATAAATAGTGGTTTCCGCACTTTCAAACAATAAAATACACACTTTCAAAGCATTAAAATACAAAAATAAAATAAATAAAACCTAAAATAACAGGAGTTGTAGTTATGCAGAATTACCATGGCCGCGATTGTACAGTTGGACACATGCATTATATCGACTGTCATTTTATGTTTAACAGGCATATAAGTAGGATTGAATTAGGAGTGTAGTTTCTTGTGCAGTAGTTAATTCATATGATCCTTTAACTGTGTTATAGCGAATTATTCTTGTAAGTTAATCGCACTCGTTTTATTGTCATACATCAAATCATAGAGTGGGTACAATTATATGTGGTCAACTGTACATGTGTAGTATTTGTGTGTGAAACAGGGTACATAGTTACATAAAGTTACATATATCATCCTCTCCACTTATCTCTCCCTCTCTCTCCCTTTGATTTCCTGTTCCAAGATTTCTCCCTTGTGCAGCATTTCTTTTTATATTTTGTTCGATTTTCAACAGTCTCAGAATTTGACTCGCTCTCTCTCTCCGATTTCTTGGATTTGTCCTGCATTTCCTATTAACCCTTTCACGCTCATATGACGCAGAGGTTGCCAGATTAGCAATAAGAAATAGAGTTCTCTCACTCTTATAATTACCTCTCCAAAATTAGTTTTCTGCCCACAGCTAACTCAAAGACAACTGCAGAGGTTGAAGTAACTAAACTCAAGGTTTCTAAATACCCCTGATGGATACAAAGGCTTTAAAGTATCCCTAAGAGGCTCAAAATTGCGTCATGTGTCGGAGAGGGTTAAGTTTTCCATATATTTCCAACACACAATTTCGGAATTTTGGCTTCATATTATGGTTTCGTGTTCTCATCCCCCCCCCCCCCCCTCACACCCCATTTTTTCCTGCCTCACTCAAGAAAATAACGAAAAAGAGAAAGGAAAGACTAATAAACCTTGCACAAATACCCTCTCTCTCTCTTGGTAATTATAGGGAATAGGCTCGCACCCTTATTTTTCATGTTTGTTGCTCCAGATTTTGAGAAATGAGTGTTTTCATGGTCTTAGTTATAATTCCAATGTGGGATACACGATGAGTTGAGGGGGGGCTTTGCCCCCCCCCCCCCCCCTCCCATAAATTATTGAAATCGTCATCTATGTTGCCAGCAGGGGGTAAATATCGATTATACTGCATAAAGAAGGCGTTTGTAAACAGTGAGGATATCCGAAAGAGCTCTGCGATTCATAATAAGGCTGCGAGCCTATTCCCTATAATTATCGAAGTGAATATTGTTCATCGTAATGTAACGTTACATACCTTACTTAGTTGAAGATGACACTTCACTAACTTGGGTAGAACACCGTGTAGTTGAAATATTTCCAAACTCGCTTCGTCTTTTTTGTAAGTTTTGTCAATAATAGAGTCAGAAGAAAGATGACATCCAGCACACACAGATTCCATGGCTCAACTGACGGTAGAAACGGCGGTGTGGGTGGTGGCAGAGATCGTGGGTTCAGATGATTGGATGTTAAATGTGACGTGATTCAATATCGCAAGGTAATTGGCTCCTGAAAAAAAATAGTAACGAAAAAGGACGGGTGTGGCGCCACTGTAGACTGATTTGCGGTACGAAAGAGGTGAGACGAGGTGCAAAAAATGGCCACGGAGCCATCTATAGGTAGGACATTTTTGTTTCTAACTTGTTTCATCTATCTCCCTTCTTATACATTTCAGCTCGTAATGACATATATTATATCAATTATGTATATTCTCTACCGGACCGATTAGGCCTAAAAAGATTGATGGGACTACTGTCGGTCCAAAAGATAACCTTTTCCCCATTTTAGTCTTATAGCGACTTAATTAATATGATTAGTTATATATTAATATATAGTATCACTCCTGTGGTCGGTTCCGCAAACGATGTTCACTCTACCACACTCAACCAGCAACTGCCTGGCTATTTCTCTCGCGATATTCTAATCGTAATTAAGTGATCTAAACATTATAGGAATGATCGTAATTGAGTGAAAACAAGTTCATAGTTTTGTTCATAGAGTACAGGATAGAGTTGAAAGCGTGACGTCACACAGTTATTTTGCCGCGCGTCCTAGGGATTTGGTGGCAGGACAAAACACCTCGGTCGTTTTTCCTTATTAGATACTCCTTGATATCTGTGCGCCTGGCTTGTCTGCAGTGTTACCAAAGTTAAGGGAAATTTCGCAAAATGAGGGGGCAATAGATTAAAGAGGGCACGTCTTTAAGAGTAATTTAATGTTGGTAAAAATACTTGTAAATTATTTCAAATAAATTAGATATATCAAAACAAGAGGAAAATATTAGGAATACATATACATTATAAAATATACTTATATATGATGTAAGCTGTATAACTACAAGCAACACAACAAGAATTAAAATATAATTTTGAATATATATTATTAGTTACATGTTATGTAGATGTTAATTTATAAAGTTGTACTAAAACAGGACATTTCACGAAATACGTTCTTAGGTTATACTTATGACACCTAGGGATATTTTGGCCCAGCATGTTTGCCGTTGGCAACTCCCCACTCTCACAACAACAATGGTGAGGGTATAAGAGACGTGGCTGTGAACCTCCTCATAATGACGACAATTTCACGATGATCTGGCCTTTACAGTAGCCTCTACTTATGTCTATTTAACTCTATCATGTCTATAGAGTCTCTGGATAGCGTAGCATTGGTTATTAATAGCATTATTAGTACAAGGTAGGGATCCTCCTGTTTTCCTTTGCGATCGTGCTGCCATCTCTGGAACCCGCGGCTAGCTATTTTAAGATTTGTAGTGTTTTTCTTTCCTCTCTATCCAATCTGTACTCTGTGGTTTTGTTAGTCGCTTGCCGTCTCGAGCCAAGCATTTCACTAGCTCATACTTATAATATGACATATGCGATATATAAATGTATTTATTTCGAACCAAGTATTTCACTAGCTCGTAGCTTCATAAATTACTGTATGTGGTATACAGTATATACTAAATTACTGTATGTGGTATACAGTATATACTAAATTACTGTATGTGGTATACAGTATATACTAAATTACTGTATGTGGTATACAGTATATACTAAATTACTGTATGTGGTATACAGTATATACTAAATTCGAGTCAAGTATTGCACTAGCTCATGATTTATGAAATATGTGGTATATAAACTAAATTAACATTTATTTAACCAGTTGCTATAATAACCAATTTATATTATTTACATGTATATACAAAAAAATAGTCAAAGAAATATCTCTGTGGGAAATAATTTTCCACACAGATGCACCGATGGAACGATATGTAGGCTAACATAAGCTGATAGTTAAGCAGCTTGGCTAGGGAGGGACCATGCTACAATTGTTCTACATCGGGATAGTTGGATTGAGGGGGACCTTTAACCCTTTCTGTACCAGCGACGTCTTTTTAATTTTATACTAGCTATATTTAGACGATTTTGTGCAGGATCTGTGGTAGTAAAGAGGGTTAATTAAGATAGTTCGAAGCATTTTAATCGCTGGAGGCCCTTCTTAAACTGAATAAGACCATCTATTAGTAGCTAGCATAGCATGAGAAGGACGGAGGTGGTACTGAAGGGGTCAACACGAGGACACCACCATAGACCACGGGACTATAGTCTATTCGCTGTAAGTAGGCGAGAAATCATGAACTCTATCCTCTGTAACTCTAAAAGGGCTAGGGCAAATTTTCTGTAAATTCCCACATCCATTCCTTGACTGACTCTTCCCAAATGGTATAAATATTAGCTCAATTACTCTGGTCGTTTTTGAGTTACAGAGCTTAGAGGTTATGATTGTTCGCCTACTTACAGCGAATAGACTATAGCCTGGCCTGACCTGTGTGTGTACTTATGTCTGCTGTGTGTCTATGTGTTTCAAGATCTCTGATAACACATTTACAATTAACCCTTTCAGGATCATGACGCATTTTGACGGTTTATATTGGCTACTATTAGACAATTTTATACAGGATAGGAAGGATCTGTGGGAATTAAAAAGTGTAAAAACTATTCTCAGTTATCCCTCTGACTCTCATATACCCTTCCTAATCTGAATAAAATCGTCTAAAAATAGCCAGAAAACAAACAAGAGTTGCATAATCAGATCTTCAAAATGGTCAACCCTTTACATATCGGTGACGTCCCTTTTCATATATTCTGGCAACGATTAGATGATTTCATTCAGCTTAGGAAGGACCTATAGCAATTAAGAGGCTATTACAAATCCTTCCTAAGCTGAACAGAATCGTCTAATAGTTGCCTGAATATGGTGAAAAGGACGTCGCTGGTATTGAATGGGTTAAAAACAAATGACAATAAAGTCTTCGAGAACAAATAATGAGGGCAAAACTACGCCTAGAGTGGTATTAATGGGTGAAGGAAAACGGGCTCCAGGCTTTCCGGGTTAAAAATGGGTTTGAGGGAGGACTGAAGGGAAAAGTGGACCTGTCAATATGAATGTTGGAGCCATATCTCATACTGGGAGAACCGTGTCTGGTAGTGTGGTCTGGAGAGAGAGAGAGAGAGAGAGAGAGAGAGAGTGAGAGTGAGAGACAGAGAGAGTGAGTGAGTGAGTGAGTGAGTGAGTGAGAGAGAGAGACATATATCATACTGGGAGAACCGTGTCTGGCAGTGTGGTCTGGAGAGAGTGAGTTACACACAGCTACTCTGACTACACAGACCTTGCGATCCCTACTAGGTGGTCCGGCCCTAATACTAATAGACAGGGACAGTTTATAGAAGAAGAATAGGCCAGCAAAGTAGAAGGCTCTTTCCCCACCCACCACTAACTCTGACTAAAAATCCGTACCGAAAAATAGGGTGAAGTGTAACCTTATGGGTCAGGAAATGCCCACAAGGAAAGTTTTTATAGAGTATAGAACTATATTAGTCTGAAAAGGAATTTACACTCGCATACCTACAGATATATTCATATTAATCCAATCTCCATCAGATGATCGTTCAGTCTATTCTTAAACGTATCAATTGAATTACTATCGACCACTTCCCTTGGTAAACTATTCCACTCTTTGACCACACTGTATGTGAAGAAGTTTTGTGTGACATCCAGGCATGCTTCCTTTCTATTTAACGGAGAGAGAGAGAGAGAGAGAGAGAGAGAGAGAGAGAGAGAGAGAGAGAGAGAGAGAGAGAGAGAGAGAAGGAAAATATTGTATCTCAAACACCTTGAGGTCCATTCCAGGGAGATACCCTGAATGGAAAGAAATATTGTGTACTCCTTGCAGAGTGTGCACAATATCATCTACTCTCTTCTTGAACAGCTCTATTGAAAAAACTGAAAGAAACTTGTTTCAAGTAAAGCGCATCTTATATGTGAAAAAGTGTCCACAAAACTAGTACTGAACCTCTCTAATCCCAACTTCCAACAATGGCTCCATGTTGTATTCTTATTGATATTGAGGCTAAACATTTGAAATATCAAGTACAATGTCAAACACATAGGTACCGGTATTATAAAGACTTGAATGATTTGACCACTTCGTCTACATGTTTCCAACGAAAAGAGACCAAAAGAGTAACAAGTATATATATATATATATACAGTACATATATATATATATATATATATATATATATATACAGTACATATATATATATATATATATATATATATATATATATATATATATATATATATATATATATATACTGTAATTGAAGAACAAAGCAAACGAAAATATATTTATTGGCAACGTTTCAACACATATGTAGTGTTATTATGAAGCCTAATAAGACAAATATAAACCCTATCATGACTATCATAATGTCATCACATGAAAATGTATTCAATACGTAAATATAACGAAAATATAACTGAGGTTAAAATAAATTATCATGTATTGGTATCATTATGTTATAGTTGTAATATAGTAATAACCTACTATGTATTGTTGTTATTATGTAATAGTTGTAATACAGTAATAACCTACTATGTATTGTTATCATTGTGTAATAGTTGTAATATAGTAATAACCTACTATGTATTGTTATCATTGTGTAATAGTTGTAATATAGTAATAACCTACTATGTATTGTTGTTATTATGTAATAGTTGTAATATAGTAATAACCTACTATGTATTGTTGTTATTATGTAATAGTTGTAATATAGTAATAAACCTACTATGTATTGTTGTTATTATGTAATAGTTGTAATATAGTAATAACCTACTATGTATTGTTGTTATTATGTAATAGTTGTAATATAGTAATAACCTACTATGTATTGTTGTTATTATGTAATAGTTGTGTAATATAGTAATAACCTACTATGTATTGTTGTTATTATGTAATAGTTGTAATATAGTAATAACCTACTATGTATTGTTATCATTATGTAACAGTTGTAATATAGTAATAACCTACTATGTATTGTTGTTATTGTGTAATTAATAGTTGTAATATAGTAATAACCTACTATGTATTGTTATCATTATGTAACAGTTGTAATATAGTAATAACCTACTATGTATTGTTATCATTATGTAACAGTTGTAATATAGTAATAACCTACTATGTATTGTTGTTATTGTGTAATTAATAGTTGTAATATAGTAATAACCTACTATGTATTGTTGTTATTATGTAATAGTTGTAATATAGTAATAACCTACTATGTATTGTTATCATAATGTATATAATAGTGTACTGTATTACAACCACTATAATATCCCACTATAGCTTATCAAGTTGATTATCATTTATGGATTCTCTCTTAACTCCGATGACGCAAATTTGAGTTTTATCTATCTATCTATTGCCTGACGCCGTGATCCCCGAAGGGGTCGCCACGAACGAACCGCCCCCATGCACCTCTGTCCCCAGTCAGTCGACGCCCCTCCCCCCAACCAGCACCGCCCTCGTTCATGTACTTCCTCACTCCCTCCTTCCACCTCATAATTATTCGGTCTACCTCTCCCTCTCTGTCCCTCCACCTCGCTCTTGTACACCCTCTTAGTCATTCTCTCGCTTTCCATACGTTCCATATGGCCGAACCATCTCAAGTTGTTCCTTTTCACACTTTCCAGCACATCTACCTCCACACCACACCTCCTTCTTACTTCCTCATTAGTCTGTCTATCCCTCCATGTAACTCCGCACGCACTCCTTAAGTAATTCATTTCCACTGCTCTCACTCTTGGTCTGAGTCTCTCAACCAACGTCCAACCCAAATTTGAGTTACCGTATATAATAGCTAACTCCAGACGATTTTATGCAACTTAATATAAAACAAAAACTGTCAGGATATCAGGGTTCATGAAAATAGTTGCAAACATTTACTTTTCGAGATCCTTACTAAACTGAGTAAAACAGTGCAGTATTAGCATAAAGTATAAATATCGTCGTCTGATAGAGATAAAAGCCAAAAATGCGGAAATATAGTACTCAAACAATTTATAAAACAATAACACAAAAATATATAAAATAAGATACTATAATACATCTACTAGAGGAAGTAAACCACTATGTATTGCTTACTATCAAATACATACAATAAACAAATATATATATATATATATAAATATATTAATTAAGTAAACTAAAATATATTTCATCAACTATAGGAAGTAAGTTATTATGTATTGTTTATCATTCATGACCTTTCTATTATAATAAAATATTTAAAATATACAAATGAATATTGTATGTATGTATAATATAATCTGGCACCTTCCCCAGTTTTCCTTTCATATATGTTTTTCTTTTAATCATAAAATATGATAATTCATGGACATAGGAAGTAACCCACTATGCATTGCATATAATTTATGGCCTCTCAAATATAGTCAAATAACTAAATATTTAAAAATAAATAAATATAATACTAAAATCCATGGACTATAGGAAATAACCTGTTATGTAGTGTTTATCATTCATGGCCTCTCGCTTATCGTCAACCATCTCATTACGTTATGGAAATTGGGGGCCGGACATTCTCTTCGGCCTGTTATTGTTCATCCCTTTTTGGCTGTTCATGTTAATACGATGTGGTTTGTCTCATTAGTACTTACGGTTGCGTTTAAAAAAAAAAATATACCGATATATATATATATATATATATATATATATATATATATATATATATATATATATATATGTGTGTACAGTATATACAGTATATATATTCCTGTCGCATATTGTCTTTTATTCTCCGTCTTTTAATACTCTCTTCCTCCTCCCTTTTCATTAATTTGTCTGGCGTCTTATTCTCAACTTCTTCCTGTATTCCTTCTCACCTCCTCTTCTTCCTCTTTTTATTACTTTTTTCCCTCCTCGTTCTTCCTATCCCTCTCCCTACCACCCCTACCATCACCCACAACCCCCACCTTGTCCTCTCCTTCTTCTTCATTTCCCTCTTAGCCAATACAATTTTGCTCATAAAGGTCAAACGGGTAAGGGTCACACTCGCACTCACATTTACACTCTCTTTCTCGCTTTCTCGCTCTCTCTTTTATGTGAATGCAGTTGTTTTCGAAGACAATCCTGTAATCAAGAAGACATTGTAAGGTTTAGTTTGGTAAATATCTCTCTCTCTCTCTCTCTCTCTCTCTCTCTCTCTCTCTCTCTCTCTCAATAGATACATTTAAAAGAAAGGCTAGACTCCTACCACAGAGATGTCGGGATAGAGTAGCTGTAAATTAATGATAGAATGATCTAGCAGTAATCAACAATATGTCC